>JAWQRJ010001967.1:0-14521 GCA_033557515.1 Diorygopyx duplodentatus | reverse complement strand
CATCAAAATACATGATCTATTATATTTCATGTTATTAATAAGGCTAAATAAATATATTTTCGCTTAATATAGAGGTTAGTATATAAACCCTACTACCCTTACAGTTGATTTCAACGAAAAGTGTTTCAAAAAACGTACGATGTCATTAAAAAAACATTCTATGACGTCACAGCTGTGACGTAGACGACACAAAATTTTTATAAACTTAAACTTACACCAAAAAATGACAAATTTTATAACTTATACCAAAAAAATTGTTTTAAAACAAAGTTGGCGCATGCCCAAGGGTTTTTTTACATTTTTTTTCATAACCACTTTACTAATTTTATTCACCTTAACCTGGGACACACAGTATAGTTTAGAACTTTTTGCAATTTTTTTTGCAAAAAAAAGTACATTTGAAAAAAATACAATGAAACTTTTATTTGAAACTTTTTTTCCTAAAATAAATAGAAATAGGAAGAGTGTTGCTAACAAATGGACATACAGACAGACAGATGGGTGGGAAGATTTATTATATGGTTTTCAAAATGCATCCAATAACATTCAAGACGTTTAAAAATTATTTTATTAAATAAACTATTGATATCTGTTAGTTGGATTTTTCGGAGGGCATTCAGGAATAAAGGAAGGTCTGAAAATGGATTCGGATTACATAGGAATTCTAGGCATTTGAAATAAATTTTTCGTTAAAAATTTCTGTAGAGATTGAAGTTCTTTAGTGAATAGAAGAGCCTTAGCTATTAATCCAATAACTGTGAGAGTCCGGTAATCACATACTTAGTCCTCAGACCGACTTGTGCACGGTCCCGCTTGTAATGTCCCACGTGTTATTCTTCAATTTTTCCACCGGCAGTTGCCTGCACGGATAGGGCCAAGGTCGGTAGGTACTTCCAACTTGCCGGGCACTCATTCGGGCAGTCCGGTGCCAAAGGGAGGAAAGAAAGCTTTACCTAAAACCCCGGGTGGTTAATACTTATAAGCAGTTTCGCTATTTGCAGATATTTTACGTACCTTACAACACGTAAAGAATCGGACCCTGCGAGTCACTCATCGTAAGTTTGCCTGGTTATTCGAAAAAACAGAACATTTAACTTGTTTGTAGCATATTTTGACAACTAGTGGCAACGGGCACTTCAGAGAGCGTTGCTACCAACTATGCTTTTGGAAAAATCACTATTAAACATCAATAGTTGCTGCAATTAATTATTTATAATCATTTGCATGAATGTTTATTCTCTAACTGATAGCTAACCCAATTTTTTTTCTCTTTGTAAGATGTATTTATTTAAGTTCCAAATTGCAGTCAACCTTGCGGTGAATACTGGTTTTAATTTTTGATATTTATTTTTCTGACAATTGGTGCTATTAGGAAAGAATTTGAATTTGATCGAATTATTAGTTAATTAAGTTAAGGTACTAATAGTTTAATACAGCACATTTTCGTCGACGAAAAAGTTTCTCAGTCAGCTTCATCTGAACAGTCTTTGACTGGTCGAGTTTTTTTATAACATAACACAACAACAAACCGTCCGTATTATGCAAATAACAATAATAAATACATTGGGGGAGTCTCCATCTAGTGGATTCTAGTGAAGGTAGAGAAAATAGCGTTTGCGAAAGAAAACTGTATTAGGTATAATGCTTTATTTCACATGAAAAAAAAACATCTTCTGGAAGATGGCGCGCATCGTCGTATACTTCTACATGTGCTATAAATGGGAACAAGAAATAAAACATACATAAAGTAAAGAAAAGTTTTGTTGGGTAATTATTTTATTCAGACTGTTTTTGTTTTGTGCCACAATCCTAATATCCTTGTTAAATATTTATTTGCCCAAAGTGGCACCGTTTACAGATCGGGGGGGTTAGGTGTAAAAAAGTCGTGTGAGTGATCCACATCCACTCAGTTTACGCCGTACATTGGCAACTGAGATTGTTATTGACAATTGGTTGAAGTTGGCAATAATATAATCAAGCGGGACAAATTTGTTTCAAGTACAAGAAACCTTCTCCTTCCTTGTCCACTGCTTTAAAAAAGTTTTTCATAAGACCTAACTTGATATGAGGGGCGGGAATAGGACTTTGTTTTTTTCTACCAAAGAGGGATTGACAATGCTGTTCTTTTGGCCAATTGCGTTCTAGCCATTCACACAAAAAGCAGCAAAACTTGGTGTAACCCTCTTGGAGCCCAGTGAGCATTATGCACAAATCCTCCATCTGTACTCGTGATACTTGATTTTCTGAAGCAGTATTCTCATGTTATCGTAGGTTTCTTCCATGTGGGGTTCCCCATTCACTGAATGGGGAACAGGGATGGATGTATGTTCGTCAACATACATTGTGGCAAACATACATCCATTTAAAAGGAAGGAGTGCTCCTTCGATTTAAACTGAATTTTGCGCTGTGAATGAATAGCCCTCCATTTCTCGGGATTACTAAGGAGATTTAGTTTTGTGAGCAAATTGAATACATCTCTGCAAAACACAACATTGGCTTCCATTGAGAAAAAGTGCAGTAAGTTTGACTCTCGTTTTCTATAGAAAGATATCATCACACCATCTTCTAAGAAGTTCCATCGTTATAGTCTGGACCCAAGCATTTGAGCTTTGTATTTTGGGAGGTCTAAATCACAAACAATATCATTCAATCAACATATTATAGGAGCCCAAAATTTATCCTGATGATAACTGATGATTAACTTCAACGATAGATTTGAAAATAAGCTCTGGTAAACACAGAAATGGAAATACGACCGAAGAACAACTTTTCTCTGACGTCCATTATAATGGACACTATACCCTGTATCATTAAAAAGAATATTTTAGGTTCATCAATTGCTGGATTTTCAGGAGGAGTATCCTGAAGATAACATAATAACATAACATGATATAAAAACAATTTGTTAAGTAAATACATTTTTTTGTTAAAAATATGTTTTTATTATTTTAAAATGAACACTGGTTTACAATGAGAACCCGATTTTTGTTAGATTGTTAAAAGTTATATCTGTTCCTTTGAAACGTGCTGGGCTGATATTGCTGGGGCCGAAATTGCGCCGATTGCTGCGGTTGCGTTTGCCCCCCTATGATCGCAAGGGACCTTTGGATCGCATCGGGAATTGGCGGAGGAGTTGGTAAATGTGCTCCTTCGGCTCTGAAACCGTTCTCGTCTGCAACCCAAGTCACGCTTATGGGTGTTCCGTCGGGCGCAGTGTACGAGTAGGATCCTTGCGCCACTTCTGCTTCGGCATCTTTGACGCCTGCATTTTTCAAGTAACCTTGTGCCTGCGCCGATTGTCCATCACCAGTTTGATAGCTGAAATGTACAAGAAGTAATATAAAAAACAGAAAATTGTTGAAAATGTAATAAATCTTAGCAGTCTCTAAGACTACTATAGTAAAAAATTAAATTTTAAAGAAACAACAGGATGGAAAATAGTCAGTCAGATAAAATGTTTCCTCTTCATTGTTGGTTCAAATGAATAGAAAATGATTGCCAATGTAATATAGAGTTGTAGATACCAAAACTACGAAAAATAGAATTATTGTCAGTCCATTACATCCGATGTCAAAGATATAATTGTATTTCAAAAGCATCCAATTTTGACAATGTTAATTCCTTCTCACTTTCATTGAAAGAATCTTAATTTAAGTATTCTCTGAAGTTTTAGTTTGCATCTTTGAATTAGATGTACTAAAATGCCAAATAACAATTAGGAGAAGAAGACTTTTAGCTATTTTGATTTTGTACTATTGAGATGTTGTAATTAAAACGACACATATATAAACTTGACAATGCTTAGCCTTTTGCTCCAACGCTATGCTTACTTTTCAATGAATACTGGAAAATGTCAATTCTAAAATAAAGTTCTAAAATAAAATTCAGGGAATGCATTGACAGGATAAAAAACTTTTGGGTCCTCTTACTTAAAGACGATTGCATACCTGTAACTATAGGATCCATCTGGATTTAATTCGTTAGTCTCTGATACTATGGGAATGACATTTCTGGCATACTGCTGTTGGTTCTGTTGCTGTGGCTGGTAGTAGTTTTGTGGCGCCGCCAATGTTGCCGCCACCATACAAGACAACACGATCTCCACGTAAAGAAATGGACATTATAACAAATCACCGTAATAAAGGTACGACTTACCAATTTCATAATGGAAGGAAACTGTAATCCCACAGCTTGTAAGCTCAACCGATTGCAATTGTGTACGAATGCGTTTTGGTGGTACCAATACCAAAATTTACGGTTTCTGGGCTAGAGTTAAACACGTTGACACATATATATGGTGGCCCCACCATGCATTCTGAAAATGTCCGATGGGCACACCCACCCCGAAACATCGACGCAACGCCGGTAAGTAACTAGAGAGCATCCCATTTACATTGTTCACAGATCATTCTACAGCGAGGTCACGGTTTCTATTCCGAAATCAGGTACCGTTTATGCATTGATGACTTACGAATTTGATCGTAGGTGTAACCTACGAATTGCCCATAAAGCCATTAGTTTTACGAGATGAACGATAATAAAAATTAAGTTCCATTGTTTTGTATACGATTATGGTAACATCGATATAAAGTGCATAAAGTATGTATCATCACACAATTTTCATGGATCTATTAAGTATTGGAATAAATTAATAACAAAACAAACTTAATAAACCTGTTGATATATTTGTTTTTCACAGTGGATCTATTTTAATAACGTAACTTCGCTCAGTTATTTTCCATCCAATAAAAGAGGTATTCAATCCTCATTATCTACTGTGTTTGTGTTTAAATGCTTATGAAAAGATGACAGGATTTAGAGATCATTTTATTCTTTTATGGGCGTTTGAATATAGACGAAATTTTTTTAACATTTAATGCGGCAGATCAAAACTGAAACAATTGAAAAGGCTGGTTACGAACCTTTCCGTTTAATTATACACACGATTGCCATAACGCGAATTTCGATTATGCTTACTACGCGAATCAACAGCCATAGTAAAGTATGGCATATTTACTCCACATAACAAAAAGAGCAAAATTTATAGGGAACTTGCAAATCTAACCCAAACATTATCATTCATTGTCCCACTTGCTAATCTTCAATTTAAACAGTTAAATGAAATCTCTAATTCAATATATTCTAATCTGTCCAGAGGTTGGATATGAAAAGATCTATGTCTGAAAATCTAGAGTGTTTTTTTCGTTACCCAAACATCGAAAAATCTTCATTCTCCAACCTGACTTATTCAGATTTGAATTGGAAAATATTATCCACTTTAACTGGCTGGTTACAAGTTATTTGTAATAAATAGATATCCAAGCCATGTACATACAAAATATATAGATCTTATAGAATTTGTTCCTTTTTATCGGGAACTAACCGTATAATATAAGCTCTCGCAACCATATTATTGTTTTCAATTATGCATTGTATTTAATGTACTTAATTGTAGATGTATATGTATTTAATTGCAGATGCTGCCATTTTCGTGGCATTCACTCGTTACATGGAATTTCAACGAACAGATTAGTCGTCGGAGGCATGCCGTAATTTAAATTTGTAATAGGCACTTCGTTATTCAAAATCACATGTGCGCGGGCCAAACTTTCAATTGCTAAACTTTTCTACAGACCTTTTCGCAGCTATTATGAAAGACTGACATTTGACTGCTCGTAAATTTGAACACTGTTATTATTTGTCGGTCATTTAATAAGTCGAGAACAATAATGGCACTGTATACTAAACAAACAACTCGCACCTGACGTGCTAATATGCCGTTTAATGACAATCCGTCAATTAGGAAATGAGTCGCTGGATACTTAGCAACACTTTCCAGGTGCAACAGGTTAAAACAATTACTACTAATTAAGAAGATTGTTACATGCATTAACTCGTGTTATGTCTCAAAAGATGAAGAAAATAGGAAAATAACAAAGATTTTAATGTAGGTACCTTCCGACGTTTAATTTTATATTGATATTATAAAAATAATTAAAAAAATATTCAAAATGTATCGACTTTTTGATTTTGAGACACAGTAAATAAATGATAGGGAATAGCAATAGTAAATGAAGAATATTAAACTATGGGTACTAAATACAAAGTTATACTTGTTAGTTACAAAGGTTTTTATACAATATTTATTTAAAAAAATTATTCTTGATTAAAATATAGGTACGGGTTCTCCCAAACTCATTATATACTGGGAGTGCCCAAAAACACGAAATTGACTTAAGAGTAAAGTATTTACTTTTAAGCCTTTATTTATCAATATACAAAAGAAATTAATTGGAAAAGTTCTCTGAAGTTGAAAAATAAATAAAAATGTCCAAAAAAACATTTGCAACATTACATTTATTCTGGTATTAAATGCCTAATTGCTCTGAAAGATATTATTTTAAGAGCACAAGAAGAATAAATAAGCATTATTTTAAGAGCTAAAGAAAAATCTTTAGATACGCCTTCGAACAAGAAATTGGATTAGAATTTGAAAAACTCGTTGAACCTCATGAATCACAATTTGTTGAACCAGAAATAGAAGGTAAATTTTGTAAACGAATATAATGCCTATAACGAAGAATAAAAGTTTAGAATATTGGAATAGCGGGAAAACAAAAAGACGTTCTGTAGAAAATGTACAACATCGGTTTAAAGGAGTAAAAAGTCTTCAGCTACTATACAGATGGTGATCGAGATAAGTTTATTGTAAAATATGTACTTAAGAAATTCAAAGATTCTGATGGAAGAGGAAATATAATTCACGATACAAACGTTCACCTTGTTGTAAATATGATGTGGATGTGGATAGGCACAATAATACATAATGTCTCCATTGCTGTAGATTGACCAAGATATTGATTTATCCTTTAATCATTCAACTATACCACTGGGATCGTTTTTATTCTCTTTGTAACCACCATAGTTTTCCATCGCGTAACGGTAGTAAGCTGTCGGAAATTGCAAAACCTTCCTAGGACATAACTTATCCGCGCACAATGCCCCTTGCATCTTTAGGAAATATTCTAGATGCGGTGCGATAGATGTTCTTTTGTGTTAAATGACCCCTATAGCACATTTCGTACACCTCTCCTGCGGGTCAAGGTTCTAATATGGTTTTGCGTCGTTTCATATTTCTCCAAAGCGATTGCTATCTTCAAGTGGCAAAAAATATTGTCGGACGTGTAAAATGTAAATCAGAATAAATTTATGGTTCCTTGTAAACTGTAACCTTGGCAAACGAAATGAAATAATCTTTTTGTTCTTCTTTTGCGAGCTTTCGTCTTAAGCGCTAATTTATAGCGCTTCAAGGATGTGACATTAACACTATAAAACAAAAAAATTTATTGTTACTTTTTATTGGTAAGTGGCCCATCTTATTTATATGCAAATTACTAGACAATTTATACTCCGTAAAAAGGTGGTATTATGCAACTTTTGCGTGGGATGAAATACATCAATTTGTAGTGGAAGGGTATATAATTCTCTTGGTTGCACGAAAATTTGTAATCATTTTGCAACTCGCTTGTACGCAGCAAGATTGCCATATCTGCCTGTCAAAGTTACTCTATTGAAGTGTCTGCTCCCGTATAATTTATTCCCCCAATTATGCGTAAATATACAATTAAATAGGCTTTCAGCCAGAACCATCTCGACGCAGACTATTATGCAAACTGAAAAAAAAACATCATTAGAAGTACTGTAAGCACTGATAGTTATGTAACGGTTATGTGCTAAATGCAGCTATTATTTGTAAGGATAGAAAAAGGATAACTGTATGCGGTATATTATATAAATTCGATATTCATCATCGATACTATTCGCTGTTAACCAATGCTTATGTTTTTATATGAGAAAATAAAAATTATGCTAATTAAAAAATAGAGAAAGAAATGGGGGAGAAAGAAAAAAAGCTATGTTGAGGAAGAATATTAATATTGAAAGAAAGAAAATAACTACATTTCTGAATATTAATTATTCTTTTAAATCCTTTTATCTTCTCTTGTCCTAAAGGTATAAAGAGAAAGTATTACATTATGTTCAAATTTTTAATGTGAGATTGTGAATGGCTTTGTAACCATTGCGTACTAGTTCACCCGGCTCTATATCACTTCTGCCTAGATATTTTATTCTTGTGCGGAGTAGACATATGTAGTTGCAGAGTATATATTCCGCAGTTTCTGTAGAACTTAACTTATCCGTAGGTATATACTTACTCAAAATACTAAAATACTTTAAAGTTAATTAAAACAAAGGTAACTGAAAATGTGTTCTTGTAAACTGTACAATTCATCCAACAGTTCATACAATTCATATACAATTATTACATATATAATATTATTCGTACAGTGCATGAATTATACACAGGTATTTTCTGTGAACAATGATTTTTCCTCCAGTTCTTCATTCACAACACATCAATAACTTTACTATTACCTTTACCTATTAATATTACAAGCTACAGCCTACGATATATGGAATTTAAAAACAAAGAAATTAAAAGTCATTAGAACAAATATTACTCAGCTCACAGTAAAGCGATTTTGAGAAATACATTGAAAAGTTAAGCTTTCACAATAAGCCATCTATTTTAATATATTATGATTCAGCAATGGAAAGTGGCAATTTAGTTTGAGAGGTATTTAACTTACAATTAATGGGCTGCAATAATAAACTTCACGTTAAACGTGCACTAAACCTGAAGTAGTTCGCATGTGTTTATTACAACGTTTACCACAATGGTGAGTTACATTTTCATACATTCAAAGGATATCTAGGTAAGCACAAAAAAATCTACTTCTTAATTTTAGATTTTGAAAGTTGTTATCTTCTGTACATTCCTTAAAGTCCTACTTGCGACAAACGACATTGGGAAACTCAACAATGGTCACACAAACTTACCATTTGGATGGAGATTAGTTAAGATAAACCGACAATCTACTAATTCGACAAGTCATCAATCAAGGACCGAGGTTAAAGTATCGTTATCGACCAAAAATCATGGGTCACCAGAAGAATATCCCACAACGGAGGTTTTGGACACGGATATTGATTATTCTAAACATCATGCACAAACATTTTTTACGCCCAATGAGGAAGAAAATGTCGACGAGGGGTCAAGTAGAGATCCAGTAGATAATAATTCGAACGAAAAGAACTACATCGACACCAGAGAAGCGGCACAAGATGATACAAACCACCAGACGCAAGTTTCTACAAGTTTTAGTAGTTTAATTAACCAACAGACCATCAACGACAGTGCTACAAAGTCTTCTGATAATTTGTTTTCTACAACATTGAAGCAAAATACAAATACTAACAGTGGTGAGGTACAGCATGTCTTTAATGACGAAAATCACTTAAAGAACATCCTTAATAAGTACTTTTTGCCATCAGAAAGCTCTTTTCTCTTCAAAGAAAGTAACTCTGGCAGCACCAATGTGGAAGAAAAACATATTTTGGTTAACAATACTTCACAAAAGGTAGATAATAGCGTCAAACTAACAGAAGATGTCCTGAATAAATACTTCTTGCCAACAAAAAGTCATTTCGCACCAATAGAAAATGAAAATCAAACTGTAAAACAGATCACTTTTATTGATAATGCAGTGAATTATATTCCAAACTCTCAAGTTAGCCAACAGCAGTTTGATCAAGAAGTTCTGGATCAATACTTTCTTCCAAAAAAGATAACTAACCATTTTGATTCAATTCCAAAAATTGAAGAAAACTCTTTTGAAAAGTTTGTTTCATCAAATGCCGTACAAGAATTAAGCGCCAACCAAATCCTCTTCAAAGAAAACACCTCCAGTAACACGAATGTAGAAGAAAAACATATTCTTGTGGATAAGACTTCACAAAAGACAGAAGCAGAAAATGTTCTGAATACATACCTTCTGCCATCAAAAATTTCTTCTGGAAATTTTATACCAACAGAAAACCAATCTGTAGAACAGTCCACATTTATTGGTGCTACAGTGAATGGCATTCCAAAATCTCAGCAGTTTGACCAAAAAAATCTGGATCAACACTTTTTGACAAAAAAGATTACCAGTGATCATTTTGTTTCAATTCCAAAAATTGAAGACAACTCTTTTGGAAAGTTTGCTTCATCAAACGCCGTACAAAAATTAAAACAAAACCAAATCCTCTTCAAAGTAAACACCTCCAGTAACACCAATGTAGAGGAAAAACATATTCTTGTGAATAAGACTTCACAAAAGACAGAAGCAGAAGATGTTCTGAATAAATACTTTTTGCCATCAAAAATTTCTTCCAGCAATTTTGTACCAATAGAAAACAAATCTGTAAAGCATTCTACATTTATTGGTGCTACAGTGAATTCCCTTCCAAAATCTCAACTTAGCGAACAGCAGTTTGATCAAAAGACTCTCGATCAATACTTTTTGCCAAAGAAGATTACCACTGATAATTATGTTACAATTCCAAAAGTTTACCACACACCAATCGAAGATACTAATCACCTTCTACCGAAGAAGGCAGTTACGAAATACTTCTCACCAAACCAGAACTTTGATGTGGATTTTAAATCTCAACCATACCAACAATTTACTTCGTTGCATCGTGGGCAAAATGTTCCAAAATTTACATCTGAACAAAACCAAAATTATTTCAGAGAATTTCAGTTGCAGCCAGATAACTCTGCAGTAAAACCCTACCATATTTCATCTGTTAATACGCAATTTATTCCGCAAAATGTGATTTGTAAATTTAACCCGCCCAATCAAATCTTTTTAGAAAATCATTTGTTTAGAACTCCTTACCATTACAGAACTATGCACGTTCAACATCCGAACATTCGAATGGTTTCACCGTCTGCCTTATTTGAATCAATGAGAAATCGAATGTTTGGACGACCATACTAAATGGATACAAAGAAATACATTTTATGCAAAGAAATATATTTATTTTTAAATGTAATGTTAATATATGTATCGTTGTAGGTTAACAATTATCTACTGTTTTCGTAAAGTTTTATTATTACAATTAAACAAGTTTTGTTCATAAGATTATTATTTATAAAAGACTGGCAAGTTATGGTGATAATACAAATTATTACAATGAATAAAGATATTATTATAGACGTTGAGTTTTTATCAATTATTTTATAGGTAGTATATTATTTTATATACAAAAAAATCCAGGCTATCTCTAATAACAGATTTACTAACACTTTTGCTATAATATATTTTCAATGAGAACATAATTAAAAACGAATTGAGTTGAAACCAAATAGAACAGAATTAGTGTAAAAATCTCCTGTTGTTGGGCTAATTGTCTCCATTAGCTCAAATTACAGGTCACTAAATTATTACGATATTATTTCCTGTGTGGTTTTTTCACAGCCTCCTATTTTTAAATATGTACATTAACCGTATATTACTTAATGTTTCACTAGCTTTATTTTGTTTCTTTAGTATTTATTAAATAAACGGTACTTCATAAAGATTTTTTTTCTAAAAATTATAAAATAAATTAATGAAAATATAAATTGTTTTGAAATTAAAGTACGAATTTTACTCCTTTATAAATTTTGTTTCATTTATTGAAAGAAACCGATTGTTAATATATTTTTCATTTCGTTGTTCCAAATATTGTCTGCTTTTGTGCACACCCGTAAGAATGGCTCGATGAAAATGAAGAATTTATTAATTATGAATTAAGATTTAAATTTCCCGCTACATACATTGATCTGCGCGCCAAATTTTCATAACGTTTGATAAGTGTTTTCAATAGTATTCAATGTCGAATACTTCGTTTAATGGACTTCATAAATATTATTTATAGGTGATTTACAGTTGTTTGTTCTTCACTGTTTAGCTGTGATTGTGTTTATAATCCGTAGTGTTTGCGTTTAAAAAGATTTCAAAGTGAAGTATATCCTAACCTAAAAAAAATTCTAACCTTGTTCATATACGTAGAAGCAAAATGTCAATGGTAATGCACAAATGCACAGAGAAATGTGTAGTATACAAGTAAATGTATTTTTGTGTTATAGTACAAGTATCTAATAAGGAAACCTAACCAAACAAGTACACAATCGCAGAAGAAACGGCCCCTAAATTCTAGCGACGATGACATTGTTGATTCAACGCCTAATAAAGAACCTAAGAAAGAACAGAAAACAAAACGTCAAAAAGTTAATGTTATTATTTCGGATTCAGAAGATGACATTCCAAAGAAAGATGAAAAACCCAAAACGGCAAAAAAAGTGAACGCAGCAGATATCTTCGGAAGTACGCCCATAAAGCAGAGTAAAATACAGACGCATAAACCCAAAAATGAAGAAAAAACTGAAGGAAGCAGTAAGGAAACGAAAAAAGGTAAAACATCGAAAAAAAATACAACAGAAACCACTGTACACGAGGATGCAGATTTTGAAAAATCGTTATTGCAACTTGATGACGATTTGTTATTGCAAAACTCGGATATTCTCGATAAAACAATCGAGGATGCTTTGCATACGGATTCCAAGCAAGAGCACAAGAAGGTGACAAACAGAAAAAGAAAGAAATCTGAGCATGAAAATACAGGAGTCGACGATGACCAAGAACGATACGAAAAGAAACGGTATTCTGCAATGTTGTATCAACAATATTTGAATAGGAGTGGTCCGGCACATCATGGGGAAAAAGAATATCCAAAGGTAATAATATACCGTAACTATAATATGCCATTTTTATAATGTTACAAATAATCGTGAAATATACACCCAATGGTTCTTCTCAATGTTCTTATGTAAAGAGACTTTATGTATAAGCATTTTTGTTGTAAATTTGTGTACCTTATTGCATTACAATTCTTTTTCAGGGTAAACCAGACTGCCTGAAAAATTTATGTTTTTTAACAACAGGTGTATTGGATTCCTTACAAAGAGAGGAATTCGAAAATTTGGTTAAACAGCATGGAGGTCGAGTAGTAAAAGCCATCTCTAGTAATAACATAAATAATTTAGTTGATTTACCTTGTTTTCATGATACTTTTTACAGGAAAAGTAAATTATGTTGTTGCTGGTGAAAATGGGGGGCCTTCCAAATTAGAACAAGCACACGAACACAATATCCGGGTTATTGATGAAAATGAATTTTTAGATCTGATTCTTACAAAGTCTGGCAAGAAGGCCAAATATTCTGTTGCTGATTCAGAAAATACGCATAAGAATGAAGATCATGCTGAAAAATCTAAAATTAAACCAGATAAAAGTAGTTTGGCAGACATAAAGCCATCTGCAAAAAGAGATGAAACTGATGGTGAAGTAAAACAGATGGTTAAAATTAAAAAAGAAGAGAAGTCTCCTGTAAAACCATTAAAAAAAGAAGAGTCTATCTTATCAAAACAATTAAAAGTTGAAGATAAACCATCATCAACATCAGCTGTTGCGCAAAAAACTTCTGTAAAACCAGCGAAGAAAGAGGAATTAGTAATCTTGCCAAAACCGTTAAAAATAAAAGAAAATCCCACCTCAAAAACAGAAGACATTGCTGGTAAAAATTTACCAATGTCGGCTAGAAATGTAATGGCTTGGACAGAGAAATATAAACCAACTAATATCAAAAGCATTATTGGTCAACAAGGAGATAAGAGCAACATGAAAAAATTAATGTTTTGGTTGCAAAACTGGCACAAACATCACGGCGACAAAACAAAAACCAAGTTGATTAAACCGAGCCCTTGGGCCAAAAATGATGATGGGGCCTTCTTCAAATGTGCGCTATTGAGTGGACCACCTGGTGTCGGTAAGAAATGCTCTTGTTCTTGAAAATGTTCACTTCCACTATTTCCTCTAGTGCTGTTGTTGTTGCTAAGTGTTGTAATAAACAATTCTTGTATAACATCAATTAACCCACAGGACTTGAATATCTGAACCACTCTCCAAAGATGTGGTTTTGTTTCAATTTCTGCAAAAATCAGTAAACTGCAGGGCCAGATTTTGTTTTCCACCTCAATTTGTTTATCTTTGTAGGAAAGACTACCACAGCCACATTAGTAGCCAAAGAATTAGGTTACGATGTCGTTGAATTTAATGCCTCTGATACAAGAAGCAAAAAGCTATTACACGACGAAGTAGCCCAACTTTTATCCACTACATCGCTAGCAGGATTTTTCAAAGGTATTTTTTACGGCATTTGTTTTATAAGACTTTCTCATAACCTACTATGTTAGAGGGTTCTGCTCCGACGAAAAAACATGTACTGCTTATGGACGAAGTGGATGGTATGGCAGGTAATGAGGATCGCGGTGGTATGCAAGAACTAATAAACTTAATAAAGAACTCGAATGTACCGATAATATGTATGTGTAACGACAGGAATCACCAAAAAATCCGATCGCTGGCAAACTACTGTTTTGATTTGAGATTTTCGAAGCCTCGTCTGGAGCAAATTAGGGTAAGAAAGAGCAATTATTTTAGTGTTTTAGATCAGTAGTTAACTCTGCAATTCCTAATTTTTTTAACCATTAATAATTTTTTCATCATATATATATATATATATATATATA
>JAWQRJ010001966.1:0-14522 GCA_033557515.1 Diorygopyx duplodentatus | reverse complement strand
ATTCTGAGGAATTACATATTGTGCAACATCGTGTTGATAAACCAGAATTTGAAGAAACCATAGCTAAAGCTGATGTTGAAGATTCTACACAACAAAGTTTGTTGCAAAATGAAGGTTTCTTCAACAAAAATTCTGATGAATTACATAATGTGCAACATCATGTTGATAAACCAGAATTTGAAGAAAGCAGAGCTAAAGCATGGGATGATGTTAAGGATTCAACACAACAAAGTTTGGTGCAAAATGAAGGTTTGTTCAACAAAAATTCTGAGGAATTACATAATGTGCAACATCATGTTGATAAACCAGAATTTGAAGAAAGCGGAGCTAAACCATTGGATGATGTTAAGGATTCAACACAACAACGTTTGGTGCAAAATGAAGGTTTATTGAAGAAAAATTCTGAGGAATTACATATTGTGCAACATCGTGTTGATAAACCAGAATTTGAAGAAACCGGAGCTAAAGCATTGGATGATGTTAAGGATTCAACACAACAACGTTTGGTGCAAAATGAAGGTTTGTTCAACAAAAATTCTGAGGAATTACATCATGTGCAACATCATGTTGATAAACCAGAATTTGAAGAAAGCAGAGCTAAAGCATTGGATGATGTTAAGGATTCAACACAACAACGTTTGGTGCAAAATGAAGATTTGTTGAAGAAAAATTCTGAGGAATTACATCATGTTGATAAACCAGAATTTGAAGAAACCGGAGCTAAAGCATTGGATGATGTTAAGGATTCAACACAACAACGTTTGTTGCAAAATGAAGGTTTGTTCAACAAAAATTCTGAGGAATTACATAATGTGCAACATCATGTTGATAAACCAGAATTTGAAGAAAGCGGAGCTAAACCATTGGATGACGTTAAGGATTCAACACAACAAAGGTTGGTGCACAATAAAGGTTTAGTGGACAAAAGTTTTGAAGAATCTACTAAAATTAATAACAAAGATGTACATTAGATCAGAACGGAGATTAAGATTTTTTTTACAAATAGTTGCATAAATCTGTTTATTTATTGCATATATTTATTTCTCATTTTGTCTCAAGTTATTTCTTGTGTACTTCTTAAAAAAAAAACACTCACACACAATTTGTACACTTCTAGAACTTGATAAGATATACCATTGTTAACATTCTTTTTAACCTTTGTAAGTCGAGGGACGACAAACTTTTGAATAGACGTAATAAAATAAAATGGTCGTTTTTTTTACAATTTATAGTCCATTTCGAGATACAAGAAAACGGCATGTACTTACTGCATTACACCGTATGCACTATATACTTACTGTTGGTTTTTTTTTCTTCGAAAATGATTAGGAAGCACGGGTATTTAAAGATTGTTATACATTAAAAGTCGTTAATTATTTATTACAGATTTTATTGAAATTAAGCAAGTACTATGAAAAACATTAACAAATTTCTGTAATATGAACCCCTAAAAAACGTTTCGTATTTTTATACTTGTATATCATGTAAAAAATTGTATAATATAAATGGCACTTAGGTTAGACCTTTGATAGCCACGGTAGAGTCCGTTGGTCTGATTTGGAATGTAGTACCTTTCGTTTCTCACGAATTAATAAAAAAACCAAGAAAAATATAAATTACATCCCAGAAAAAGAAAATTAGAAAAATTATATATGCACTCGTGTATATGTATGTATATATTACTAATCTTAAATTCTACAAAAAAAAATTACTAAATGATCAAAAATATATAATACAATACATAATAAAAAAATATATATATATTATACAAATGCTCGACAGGAATGTTACGGTACTTGTTACGGTAACATAATTATAGCGTTAATATGTCAATTAAAATTTTCGGATTATTGCACGGATACCGAAACGAAAATGGTATTTTCAAAGATACTTCGCACTGTTGTGTCAAAAGACTAGGATACCTGATTTTTGATCGTGCCAAACGTTGCGTAGACGTCATCTGATTGGAAATCGGGATCACAGACATAAACAAATTTATACAAATGGTCATTTACGTTAAGGAAAAAAAAGCTTACAGTAGCGTGTTAAAATGGAACGGCTATTATTCTTGCTGCGACACATTGTCCATGTTCGGCACGTAATCCAGCGACATTAAACAAGCGAATACTGTCATTACCATTTTCGGTTTCACTTCTATTATATCTTCTGGAAGTGCATATACCCTCGCACCGGTTTTTCTAGCCATTGATATAGCATATTTTGCATTTGCCAAATTATCCTAAGAAAAAGGAAAAGTAAGTAACGAATAACCTATTTATGAATTAAAATTACCTCTTCAGAACCGCTTGATTTAACTAAATCATAGTTAATAGCTCCAGGTTTGATAGCATCAATTAAATCGATAACTACTTTACCGTCGGCAATTACAGGATCTTGAAAGCTCCTAATTGCCGATTGTTTCCCAGCGGAAGTTAATTTATTGTTAACCCACGTAACGATTTCTTTTTCGACAATCGGATTTCCGGAGTGCGCAAGTTGGGATAATACGGAAAGGGTGTAAGCCCTCATGAGTTGCCATATTAGGGCGAGAGTTAACGTAACGTTGCCTTCGTTGATGTCCTGTCCGGCGATACCCACGAGCGAAAATTTAATTTCCCTCCCTAATTCGACGGCGTAGTTGCAATTTTCAAGTTTCTCCATAAATTTCCGTAGATTGGAGAATTTTTTGTGAACGCGATTCCAGTTAACTATACCGGGTTTGATTATGTCGTAAAGTTGGAATACAACCAAACCGTCAGCTAAATCGGAATATAACCAATTGACGTGAGGACTTACGCCCATAGAGTTAATCCAATTACGATACGTTTTCTCCTCTCTGGTTTCTTCGATTGTTTGATAGTCGACGGTTCCGTTAGTTTGCTCTAACCCAGGATAATTATTGAACAAATTCGCGACGTAAGCCAAATTTAATTTATAAACTCCATTAACGACATCCTGAGGTGTAACGAATGAACGACATTTAAGTTTCGCGGCTTGTTGCAACATTTTCTCGGCTCTTTCGTGAAGATCTGTTTCGTACAAAGCTTCCGTATTAACCCCAGTTTCCGTCGGAGCGATTTGTTTCAACAAATGAGTATAAATTTCCGAGTCGCTGATGTCGCTTTGGAAATTGTTGATGCGCCTGTTGACCCCGGCCCTTTCCAAATGATAATTCACCCATCTGAGTAAAATTGCTTCGGGGGACAACTTCAGCAGGTCTTCGATTCTTTCTTCGTCCGTTAGGAGCAACGTAAGACCCGGACATTGATCCAGGGTGATTTGATTGAACAACCCGATACGGATTATCTGCCATACCAGGCCGAGGACTAAATGCGCAGTGCCCTTCGACAGGCTATGCGCATCGATATTTACAACGTTGCAACCTATTGCTTGCGCAGACGATAAAGCGAGGGTCAAATTCTCTAGTTTCGTATACAACGTTAAGTTTTTCTTATTTATTGCTCTTTCGTCTATAGTGTCTGGGCAAGAATGATTGATCACCTTACTGGAATATTTAAAAAAAGTTTTAACTAAAAATTTATTTTCCTTCAAATAGCTGTTTTACGATTTTACTTTGAGATAAATTATACCCCTTACGTTTAACCCCCGTTTAATTTTTAATAACTTACCATAATAATATTCCATCTTTAACTTTTTCATATAACGTTTTACCGTGTGCGTCAATCGGTAGCAAGTGGGCCAAATCGGGGTCACGGCTAAGATTCGTATTGATCCAATCGGAAAACGCCAACTGCTCCTCGACGCGCACGGAATGCGTCGTCCCCTCGTTCGAGGCGTTCGACGTGCCCCCTATGTGCTGCAGGTTCTCCTTTCGCGTCACGACCTGCTTGAAAGTGCTTGCTACCTCGTTCGATTTCAACTCGACGCACAGACTTTCGAACTCTTCGTAAGACAGTTTTCCCTGTTTGATGTACCCCGGTTTGCTTTTGAACTCTTCTTCCATTTGTCGGACCCTCCATCCTGGGATTTTGAAGCCGCACACGTCGAGGGCCTCTTTCAATTCTTTCAAGTCGATGTAACCGTCGTTATTCTTGTCGATCTAGAGAAATTATTGAAGAGATTACTTTAAAACAATTGTTAGGTTAGGTAACCTAACAATTGGCAAAAATGAAGGAAATAACTTCGAAAATCTAAACAATTTCTCATCAAACGGTAGTATAATTTTTCAATTTCGGTATTCAGACGGCGTTATTTCACCACATAAGGATGTTTTAACGAATATAATTTTTTTTAAATTCAATTTTTTAGTGGCAAAATCGACTTTTTTGGTACCAACCTACTTTAGTAAAAATTCCCTAAATAAAATTTTCAAATATTTTTGTAAAGAATAGTATGAAACATCAAATAATAAGCCAGTATATCTTATTGACTTTACATATTTAACAATTAACTAATTAATTAAACCTTAGAAAAGAACATACACTAATTAAACAAACATTCATGTAGAAAACTAAAACATAACTGCTGGTGTAAAACACTAACACGACTTTTTCTCGCCTTTTCTTATAATTTATGGAAGATCTTATAATTTCTCGGCAATCTTTAAAAAAGAAATAAGAAAAATAAATTTGCATAAGAAAACTTTTTTTATTCGAAAATTTCTTAATCGCTCACTGGCAACTCGTAAATGTGAAAATACGTTTCATAAAAATGCTTTGTATAGTGTTTTTCGCACCTTAGCATTGAAAACGTAATGAAAACGTAATATATGAAATTGCTTTATGGAGTTAATCTGGTCATAAATCAGTTTATCAAAAATTTACGGTATCACGTACATTAAAACTAGCATCATTAGAAATCTTATCGATCGTATATTACGTAACGTTGAAAGAATTGTGAGAAATCGAGATCTGTAACGTATTTTTTCGGGAATACCATAAAAAGTTGCTTTATGTACACTAAGTAGTTACATTTAATATTCATCACTTATTACTTATAAAAATATTATCGTTTTATAAAAATCAAAAAATACAATAAGATATACCTAACGTGTAAAATATGACGTCATTTAACGTCGTAATCCATGTCATGCATACTTTTTATCTGACGAGTGTTTTTCGAGTACATATTTAGGTTTTGATATTAAATTAAAAGATTAATGTAATTAAAACGTTTTTTAAGAGGGGGTTTTCTTTTTCCAAACAACGGTTTGTTTATCTTTGTATATCACATATCCTCTTCCTGTAGCCAAAGATATACACAACATACATACAAATACTATTTTAAACCGAACACGAGGTATATAAAAGTTCCCAGAACAGAAAGAAATATTTTATCGGGAACATTACTTATCTTTTAAAACCAATTTATTACGTAAGCCTTAAAATCATATGACCAAACTCAAATATTCCTTTATTTACCAACATATTTCACTTACTTAATTAAATATTGATATTTTACAAACTTACTTCTGCATACGGTTTGTTTACGCGTAGATATTCAAGAAATTCGTGTTGGGCACTGATTTTTCTGCTAAATTGTACCTCCATTCTGCAACTTTTGAAGTAAAACTAACAGGAAACTGGAACGGTGCACACACCTGAATAGAACTAACTCAACTGTCAAATACTATCGATGGGCTCTTGATAAAGTAAAAATCAATTATTATATCTACGTTCTTATCAACAGGTGATTTTTCGTTCTAAAATTTAAATCCGCACATTTTAACAGTATTTCACAAAAAATTTCAACGCTTTATGAGTGGGTATAAAATATCAATTATATCGGCTGCCATAAATGTCTTTATGATAACATTCTGCGGTTAGTACTACTTATTATTATTATTATCAATTTAGGTATGACAGTTACCAGAATGTCAACGGTTTTAAATATTTAAATATTAGATATTGTAATTTTATAATATATATGATATTGCTATTTTTGGAGCTACAAGAGAATTTAGTGACGTCATACGTTTGCGAGACTTACGGTACATTGATCACACAACTTTTGCTCAAAATAAGTATAAGTGTATACCTTTTTATCAATCGTCCCATTAATTTAAAAACCCTTAATTATATACGTTTGCGCAAAAAAAAAAGAAAATCCAAATTAAGATTAAAAATCAGTTTTACGATTGTTTTATTTGAATGGGGTATTGTGTGAATTATAATTGTGCCGGAGAGTTCTAAAGAATGGACAATAAAAAGTTTTTAGATTAAACTAAAAACTGTGTTAAGTACCTTTTTAAAACAAATAGTAAACATTTAAAAAACCTGTATATACTAAATTTATATATCTCGGTTAGTACATGTAAAATCAATAAAGTAATTTTCTGTGAATAAAATCTGATGATAGGGAACTGTTGTAAGGAAAATCTGTGTGTGATTCATCATTCTTAGTGATGACTAAAACGCATTACTCAGTGTTTAGGGAGGCCCTACCTAAAGGTATTTCTACGTAAATAACATTGACCTAGTAAAGAAGTACGTGTAATTTTTTAAATGGAGACAATTGAATATTATTATGTTCTGGATTTCCCGCACTGGCGTAAAATGATTATTCATTCATTTTATATCTTTTTTTTTAACGTAAGCGATATACAACACTACGTCCGTCGTAAACAGCGAATAAAGCGAAACAATGCATTGCATTAGGGGTTAGATCATTTACCAAACAAACCCGATAAGGCTTCGACAAGGAGAAATAAAAAACGTTACTTAATTACCTATTGATAGCGTTTATGCCTTTACGGCTCTACACGAAATAATCGAGGTGTAAACTTTTGGGCGTATGCAAACGAGAAAAGACGCTAAAGTTGTGCGGAACAAATCGATAAAGTTCGCATTCGTAGAGAAAAAATTACTTACCGAACTAAAATGTTCTTTCAGTTCGTCCCGTTCGTCTTTTGTGAATTTTGCGAAGTTGTTTATGGAAGCCATGTTTGAAAGGCTCATGTACACACCACTTTCGCTTTTGCTCGCTTACTGAATACCTCTTTTCAAGCGTCCACAGTACAGGACAAACCACGAAAACCCTGAACAGTCCCCCGCTTTGACAAAACTGTTTGGGAGGAGTCCTCTTACATTACCCGCACTGTCTACTCTGTTGTAATCGTTTTCCAAACACCGCTCGAATTTCCCTGTATTGACTATTTAAACAGTATAAAACTGCGTGTGCATTTATTTAATTTGCCTACGTTTTTTCCTCGTTTCCCCTCCCACCCTGCCACCCGTAAAAACTGGTTTTTATGCCCACTTATTTTTCTGGCCCTCCATCATTATTCGAATATTTTTGCAGCCTTGCACCAGTTTTTTTTTGTGGCAAAAACTTTAAATACTTTACGATTACCTATCGAATATATTAATATCAACGCGATTATAAATCCATTTTAAGTTTTATTTTCAATCTAATTCGCCATGTGCATTTCAATCGCTATACGTTTCTATTTTTGTACAAGGAAGAATTCATATAAACAATGTATAAATTCATGTAAACAATGTAAGTAAGTCGCAAAAAGTAGAATGCAATCATCAGTGATTAATCAACCGGTTTTCTAACGTTAGCTTTTATCCACAGATACCACTACGTGCCGTCCTTACAGTAATCTTTCTTGACATTTGCAAAGGTTTCCTCTTTATCTACTATATTACCCTGTAATCATCAATATTATAAAACTGTGCCACTCTAAATGTTAATACTAAATTTTAATACCTGTAGTAATAACTATAAATACACACGAAGTGATAGATGGATAGATTTTAACTTCAAAAGAAGTAAACCAATAGTTAGGCAACCAAATGTACTACATTACCATGCGGCAAATGGAATGGACTCGTCTAGTGTATTATTAATACACTTTAACAGGGGCAATTTCATGTTTTTATAATATAAACATTTTTGTTAGCAATTATTAATGTGATTAAGTTAACATATCGCCTATATTACCTTCCTTTATAACCTATTCTTATTAATCGTACTACGTTACGCTACGGCAAATAGAATGGACTCGTCCAATATAATACGATAATACCACTAGTTAGGCAACCACATATACGTAACTCTCGTATGGCAGTTCGACTTAACCTGTATTTAAAATAATAGAGTATGTGCTGTTTTTACAAGGCTTTTCGATGAAATTTCTAAAATAACTATAATTCTGTTGGTGATGTTATTAGATGTAAAGTTTTAAGTGGATACATTTAGGTAAGGCAACCAAACGTACACGAGAAATTTCCCTATTCAATTTCAATTGAATAGGCAACCAAATATACATATAAAATTAAAATTTTCGGGCCCCTTGTTGATGTTCTCGCTCGACAATGTTGGCATCTTCGTAATCGTAGACACGTTTGAATTCATTTGCATATGTTGCTAGTGCCGCACTATTCGATTTCACATTTACGTCGGAGCGGTGTTGATTAATTTCAGTATTTTATACGATACGTTTTCGGTATCTTCTTATACGTATTGACTCCTTTACTGTTATATAGAACGCATCCCTTTATATATAAAGGGATGCGTTTTATGTGTGAAATGATACGTTTCTGTTTTCGAACATTCTGATTTTCATTAGTTAGGCGATAAATATTTA
The DNA here is from genome assembly GCA_033557515.1 of Diorygopyx duplodentatus. NCBI lineage: Eukaryota > Metazoa > Arthropoda > Insecta > Coleoptera > Scarabaeidae > Diorygopyx > Diorygopyx duplodentatus. The sequence continues at coordinate 5,968 of JAWQRJ010001966.1, read as the reverse complement.
AAAGATAGAACTGTTTGTTTGCGTTGTTTCCTTATGTTTGTACCTAAACAAGTTAATAACTGTTATTTTCTCGCTCGACAATGTTCGCACTTTTGTAATCGAAGACATGTTTCAATTCATTTGCATGTGTTGCTAGTGCCGCACTATTCGGTGTCACATTTGCATTGGAGCGGTGTTGATTAATTTCAGTATTTTATATGATACTTCTTCGGTATATTCTTATACGAATTGACTCCTTATGGTTATATATAACGCATCCTTTTATATATAAAAGGATGCGTTTTATATATAAAAGAATGCGTTTCTGTTTTCGGACATTCTGGTTCTCATTAGTTAGGCGATGAATATTTAACAGATAAAACTGTTTGTTTGCTTTGTTTCCTTATGTTTGTACCTAAACAAGTTAATAACTGTTATTTTCTCGCTCGACAATGTTCGCACTTTTGTAATCGAAGACACGTTTCAATTCGTTTGCATGTGTTGCTAGTGCCGCACTATTCGGTTTCACATTTACATCGGAGCGGTGTGTGATAAATATTTAAAAGACCCAACTGTTTGTTTTGCGTTGTTTCCTTGTGTTTGTACCTAAGCAGGTTAATTGCTATTTCTACAGATAGCAGTTAAAATAACACGTGCTTGATAAGAAATTCCAATATTTACAAAATTCCCGTTGTTATGCAACTTTTTTAACAGAAAAGAGGAAATGGTTGGTGCACAACCGTTCCCATATACAGTAAAGTATGGAGGTTGATATATTTAATTGGTGTCTGACAAGTGGGTAAAGGAGAAATGTTACATCGGAATTTTGGTTAATTTTTCGCTTTTAGAAACTGGGGAATTTGGAAGTTTGCCACGAGATTGACGTAGAGAGGCCAGGTTTTGTTTCTTTTTGCGGTTTGTTGTTAACGTGTCGAAATTTGAAAATTCCCAAAGATAAGAGAGCAATCGTTGAGCGCGCGCAATGGATTCTGACAACACATGCGCCGAATCTGTGTGCCGTGATGGGTTATAGTCGCTCGTATAGCACTGAGAGTCAAGTACTATATAGGTTGGTGTAGCAGTACATAGAACGTTTGTGGTTAGAGTGGAGGTGAGGTAGAGTCGACGTAGTGCCTCTTTAATGATAAAATGTGCTTGACTTGAACGGGTACAATATGTGCGGCAGTAGAAGAGGAAGTGTCGGTACAAGTGCCTTCTGTTTAGGACTATGCCCCGAGGTTTTGCGACTTGCTAAGATCCATACGAGATAAAGTACGGGCTCCACACATCCAGGAAGGTTTAAATTTATTAATTTCATGACCTACAAATATACGTATTCGTGCGAGCGCGGAAATCCATGCGAATAACCATGATTTTTTTACTGGTATTGTGTATCTGTTCGTTGTTTATTAAACAATCGCAGTGTTATTATACTCAACAATGGGTACTGCATGTTGAAGGTGGTAATCAGGTTGCTGATGCTGTTGCCAGAGATCATGGATTTATTAATTTGGGAGAGGTAAATAACAAAATATTACGGCCCTTCGCTGTAATTCAGACTTAAAAACGAAAAGTAACCTTGGCCTCAGGTAAAACTTTAAAAATACCTGAACGTCCTCCGAGTACCTAATTATCGTCCCTTTTACAAATAAGTCTATTATATTCCAAAGGCACTCTGGACCTTCAAACGACTTTAGTACTTATCTCTACGAAATAACCACTTTTGCATAATAATTATATACAATACATGGGCGCAAAATTGTGGTCATCCTATCTACTTAGTATTTGTTTGGTTATTTATGAATCACATAAATGAACCACTACCATTATTATGATACTTTCAAACAAAAGATATCTGCTGTCACCGTAAAATGTGACGTCTCAAAATTTCTATTAAAAAGCAGCGCCAAAAAAAAAACAATTTTTAACACAGTATATTGCCAAAATAGCATGAGATAAGTAATGATTAAAACATACATTTTTAATTTTAAACTTTGCGATAAAACTTCCTTAGTTTAAACATTTTTTTCTCTTTATCAACCAATCCATATTTTTTAAATAAAGTTCTGACAAACTACTTCTATTTTTAAATCAAAAGTGCGTATTTTAAATAAATACCTATATTTATTTAATTGGTATAATTGGATAATTTTATAAAAAGAAATATTTTTTACCACAATTATGTATTATTAGATTAATTGTAGAAAAATCCCAGAAACATCCTAGAAGCTACAGAAATCCATAAATATTCTCATAACCTCAATAGAGATACAGGGTTCCCCCTCCACCGCACTTGGAAATCATACCTGACCTGCTCCGCCAACGACCAAGAATTATTAGGTTTGTTTAAAATAGTAATAAAAATCGATTTTATGTGCAAAAGAGATAAGGTTTGTCTTGCTAACTTAGTATTTATTGAGTTATTTATGAAAAAAATTCATGTTATGTTACGTTTTAAATTTTTTACTAAAATCTTGTATTACACCATAAAATGTTGTGCCACAACTACCTTAAAAGCCCAAAAAAAATCTATTGAATTCGCAGTATCGACCTTGTGTGTAAAAACAATTAAATTGAAAAATGTCTACCAATTATAATTTAAACAAGTAAATAATAGGTGGGAAAGTAATTCCGAAAATCTAATTTTGATAAACTTAATTCTCAGAATTAGTTTAACACGTCAACTTGGAATTATTGGAATTTTGTTTAAAACCATATCCGGGCGTATGGAGAATTACCATTTCGTTAATATATTTTCTTGTTATAGTTTCTACGTAATTGTGTTCCTTTATATTCAGAAATCGATCGGTTTTTATAGTTAAAAATCGACCTTATTTTTTTGTAGATGAAGCTTTTTAGCGATGTATGCAACGTTGTATTATGCCAAACGTTTTAGCGTAATAATCACTTTATGATAAAAGTATTTTTTTGTATAATAAAACAATTATTACTGTTATTAAGTGCTAGATATTCTAGTATAAATAGCACTAATAAATCATTGTCAATCTGTAGAATAAGGGCAATCAAAACACAGATTTTCAATTAAGAATTGAGGTCGAATGATTTAGGCAGTGCATTTTTTTTCGAACAAGGTTACAGATCAGGCAATGAACTTATGTCGGCTGGTTAACTGGTTAAGTGAAATTGCGCCAGTACATCTGCAAATATAGCCGTACTAATTAATCTATTAACGACAGTTTTTACGACGGACACGCGGAATTTAACTTGTAGATTCAATATGGCCGCTTATATTTAAGCGATTGTTTATAACGATTTCATAGTTTATAAAGTACAGAAATGATTGTGGCCAAATGCCAAAATGCCACGGTTCACTTTATTTATAAAGCTGAATTGGCAAAATAAAAACCGGCCCAGTAAACAATAACTGTACCGTTCCAACGGCTAACTGAAAATATATTGAAAACGTAAATATTGCCTAACAGTCCGTTAAACGGGAACCTCGGCTACTGTTTAATTTTGCAATTACCACTGATAAACTTTGGAGTATAAACGCAGTATAATTTTTTAAAGCGCAAACAAAATAATTTTGTTCGGCGAAAAACGATTTGCTAAATCGTTAGTTCTATCTTAATGAATGTGTTTAATAAACAAATTAAAATCGTGTTTTTTAAGTGGTACGTCTAATAAAAGAGCAAATATTCGTCGACGCATGCGTGGTTATATTTTTTCACGTGTATTAACCCTTATGTACGACTTTGTAAAATACAATTCTTAAAGCTTTGTACAGTTACATTCACGATATCATAAATACGAAACTTATGCACTCCGTTAAATACCAACATAACCTTGGTTTTATAGAACAGATATCGATTTCTGCATACATTTCTTTGAAACAAGTGACCTTATTACCGCAAAGTCTGAATTACAAACAACCGTAGAAAGAATTTCCTTTTTAAATTCCTTGTAAGCCCCGATCGTTTGTTAAAGATTTTCGAAGACTACTACCATTTTCAACACAGAAAAGTTGCGAAGCGATCTATAAAACAGCACGTAGGCAAAAGAGCATTACTGGCCGCTGACACTCGTGTGAGATGGGCGCAACAACAAAAGGCGAAAAAAAGGGTCAAAAGGGACTTTCGATTACAAGATTCCGACCCAAGATGGCCGAGCATGTGGTATTTGGTTCGTACTTCCTTTGTTTAGAACGGCAGATTTCTAAACAATATCATTTTAGAATCGCGGGAACGGATTGGATATGAACGTCATACCAGCTTGGCTTGAGGGGATTACTGGAAAAGGAGCTGTTGTCACGATTTTAGATGATGGTTTGGAAAAAGATCATCCAGATTTGGTTCAAAATTACGTAAGTCCACGCATGCGCGGTTGTATTTTCACCTGCAGTTTTAGATAAACATAACCTTTATGTTTAAATTTTTATAACCCTTCTTTCAACTAAATCCAGGATCCCATGGCATCATACGATGTGAACAGTCAAGATTCGGATCCAAGTCCAAGATACGACATGATAGATTCAAATAGACACGGAACGAGATGCGCCGGCGAAGTAGCAGCTACCAGTAATAACTCGGTGTGCGCTCTAGGGGTGGCTCACGGCGCTCAAGTGGGCGGTGTTCGGATGTTAGACGGTGACGTGACGGATGCAGTCGAAGCGAGATCCTTAAGTTTAAACCCCCAGCACATAGACATATACAGCGCCTCGTGGGGTCCGGACGATGACGGGAAAACGGTAGACGGACCCGGGGAGTTGGCAACCCGAGCTTTTATCGAGGGAGTGACCAAAGGGAGGAACGGGAAGGGCTCGATATTTATCTGGGCTTCGGGAAACGGCGGGAGGGACCACGATAATTGCAACTGCGACGGCTACACGAACTCCATCTACAGCTTGTCGATATCCAGCGCGACGGAACAAGGGCACGTACCGTGGTATAGCGAGGCTTGCAGTTCAACGTTGGCCTCGACGTACAGCAGCGGAGCTGTCGGAGAAAAACAGGTGGTCACCACCGATCTCCATCATTCTTGTACCAGCAGCCATACCGGGACCAGTGCTTCGGCTCCACTTGCCGCCGGGATCTGCGCTCTGGCGCTCGAAGCTAACCCCAAATTAACTTGGAGGGATATGCAGCATATCGTCGTGAGGACGGCCAGGCCACAAAATTTAATTGCGAGAGATTGGCAGACAAACGGGGTCGGAAGGAATGTTTCGCACAGTTTCGGATACGGTTTAATGGACGCGTACGCAATGGTACAATTGGCTAGGACTTGGGAAACGGTACCGGAACAACACAAGTGCGAAATCTCCGCTCAGCACGGAGAAAAACAGATTCCGGCTAAGAGCGTCGTTGTCTTAAATCTTCCTGTTACCGAATGCGAGGGAGTTCAACTTTTGGAGCATGTTCAAGCGAAATTAACCATTTATTCTCACAGGAGGGGCGATTTGAATATACAACTCACATCTCCAATGGGAACTAGAGTCACTCTTTTAGCTCATAGGTAAGTAAATATATGGTCTGATCACCCTGTTCTAACTATCCTTGTTCAACTTGTGGAAAGCCCAATTCAAGAGCAGCCGTGTCTAAACCTGTATAAAGACAGTGTTCTGTTTTATAATCCAGATGTCTTGGGTTCAAATCCCACCTGGGACAAAAAAAAATTTTCTTTTTTTTTATCACTAGTGTATAATACTAACAACAAATAATATATTTTTGTATGTTAACGTTTATGAATATTTGTTTATTAGACCACATGATATGACGCGAGCAGGATTTAATAATTGGCCTTTTATGTCGGTGCATTCTTGGGGTGAGTCACCAATCGGGATATGGCAGTTGGAAATCCATAACGACGGCAGATTTTTAGGTGAGTAAAATTGGTTTTCCCGCAATTTCTTGAAGCATCTTGGTTATAAATACTAATACGCTAACAAAAATGGTTGTGGTTAACTATTAACAATTTCCAGGAAGAGCTACGTTACAGAATTGGTCGCTGGTATTGTACGGGACTAGACCGT
>JAWQRJ010001965.1:0-14523 GCA_033557515.1 Diorygopyx duplodentatus | reverse complement strand
AAATTTGTATCGTAATGAAAATTTGTATCTTAATGAAACTCATTAAAGTACAGGTTGTAAATATTTAATAAATCAATTAAAGTATAGGAGTAGAAAAAATTTAATAAGCAATGTTGATCCGTGCTGTTTGTACATAAACGAATATTGATTATTTTGGTATCCTAAACTACACTACCCTACAAGTTTCGTATGATTGAATATGTCAGTTAAGCGAATACAGTACTCTTATGTTTGTGTACAAATTTATTTATTAGTCCCGTTTCGAGATAACGCTTTTAATATTTTTAACATTAATTTTTCATTAAAATAAAAATAAATATATGAATACTTTTTATTTACCAAATTTATTGCCCTAAATTATCTTTGCTATCTTTATAAATGATTTATATCCGTTATTTTGTCGTTATAGGTTCTCATTATTTTCAACTTCAATTAAAAATAATAATTAGTCAAATCAATTTTAGAATAAAATAAGACACCAAAGAAATGCTACTTTTTGCTTGTTTTTCACTTATTACTTAAATAATAAGACTAGATATAAATAGTATGCACATAGTTGAATCAAGGTTGACGTTAATCTGAAGTTGTTGCATATACTCATCTTTTAAGATGAATATACTGTGTTCTTCTTGGTCTTTTATCAGTATTTGATATTTTGCAAAGTTTATTTAAAAAAACTAAGAGAGATTTAAAGTAACTCACTCTACCTACCTCGTAAACATTTACTTCTACTTTATCTTGTGTTGATTATGTGCTCTATTTATTATACATTCCATTCATAATCATTTATTTGATCTTAGTGAAAAAATTCTGCAGTAATTCCCTAGTAATGAGTGAACTACTGCAGAATTTTTTATCGGTCAATTTGGAATTCACTGAACATTTTATTATTAACTAATTATTATTATCTAGTAACTAATTGCGACGTTGGAATGTTTAATTTTGAGGATTAGGATCCACAATCGTACGTTAAATATAGAATAAAAATATAAAATGTGTTATTATTTTTTTGTTGCAGTCTTATTTTTGTCTTTGGAAAATTTTCAAGTATATTTTTAAGCTGCAAATAAGTGAAGTTCATTAACTAGAATGTAATGTGTTTTGTAGAGACAAAAACATCCAAGGATATATTCGCTAGCTGCAAAATGTATTTTCAAATTTTACATATTTTAGTTTAAAGAAGGCTTCATTTCAAGCTTTCGGAAAATAGAGTACATTATAACTGTCAAAAATATGAAAAATATTCATGCCAAATGTTCAACATTTTCAAGCAGAAATTCTGGTAGACTATAGATAGATACTACGTATAGAATGCATAGAAAATAAAGCAAATTGTGAAAATATTATACGATTTTGTTTTTTCAAAGCAATTTGTGTTAGTGTGCTTTTTTTATCAAGTATTTTATCTGGTGATATGATTTTTTTTTACTTTATTTCCATATACACGAGTGATGAAACATTTCGAACCCATACTAGCAATCGTGTGGCTAACTTCTCTTACCACTTAAAACTCCCCAACACCAGTCAAATTCAAACTGCTGTGAACACGAAACTTGTTGCAAACTTTGTTGCAAACTAAAGCGACTACGTTCCGAACGGTCACTTACCGTGGTTGCTGTATTTATGATCAGTCTAATTTCGTCTATTCTGAATTAGTTCAAGTTTGCAAGATTAAATTGGAATGTTTCAAAGCGAACGTGTCAATAGATAAATGTTGCCGTTTATATAATTAAGACTAATGTTGCTTATGATTTTAATGCTTCTTTGTTATTTAGAAAATGACACGAGTGACGTACAGTGCGATGTACATATCAAGTGTCATCTTTTATCATTGGTGTAGTAAAACAATTGAATTGATTGGTTGTTTGAGTCAACGAAGAATGTCAAGAACGATATTATAAACAATCATCATTTACACAGTTCGTAAGATTCCGACAAATAAAATGATTAGGACACGTTCAGTAAAAGGCAGATAACTTGATCATTAAGGGGGTGTTGAATATAAAGATGTCAACAACTAGAAGATAGGGGGATGTCAAAAACAAGATGGCGATAGGAAGTGAAATAGAATCAGTAAAAAACGGGAACAAGTAAATGTGAAAGGCAGAAAGAAGCGGAGGCGAACTTCAAAGCCATGAATTGAGGCCCAGCCTCAATATGGGCGAAACTAAAGATAAAATTGTAGAATTAAGATAAAAAAATGTATCAGCAATATCAGTTTTTATTTTAATGGGGGTCTATTTTGGCTTATCTATGGCTGCTGTTAAAAAATATTATTTCAAACTATACATACCTGTATCATAGCTGCGGTGGTCCATCCATCTTTGCGATAAGTTACTCTTCCGATTTAATATCATCTATCATTTTCCGTAATCCTATCAGAAATACAGAAAAATCAAGTAAGCAATTTTGTATCGATGGGTGAAGAAGTTGTTTGAACTGAATTGTGGTAGACTCTTCAGTCGAAGGTAGTGCTGAAGTACTATTCGTATTACTAAATCATTGTAGCCCATACTGTGTATAAAAAACTGTACCTACGTAAGTACACTTTCAGCTATGGGTAATGTTTTCTAAGAGTGCAGCTAAGTGTTGCTAAGAGAGTAACCGCTACGAAGAACATTGGATTATTTAAAAATTATGCAATTATGCTTTTATGCAATTTAATTAAAATATAAATAGTTATCTATGCATACACCGATATCATCTAGTTACTGAGAATACACGCGAATTGTATTGACTTTGCGGTAGACGTAATGTGGGCACAGGTACTACCCATTACTATGACTAATGCTGTTCAGGTATTCTAGGAAATCAGTGGCATTTAGATGGGGAATTTACACTTTGCCTTCTATTTGTAATGTAACCTTCCGAAGATTGCAATGCCGTGGTTGGCGCTCCGTTCGCAGTCGAAGTTTGTATGGGTCAATCGATATTCCCTGACCCACACTGCTGCAATACGTCGTGTGGCCAAGTTAAGGTTAGACACGTGTATTTCGAACGTTTTGTATTTGTTTATGAGCCCCAGACATTAAAAGGAACCCCTTTGCGTCGTAATTGGCCCGAGCACTGGAAATCGACTCGTTTGCATTCGATTCGTAGTCAATCAGGCGAAGTACAATCTGTACGAACTACTGTACTGCAGGGTAGGATGATAGACAAACCAGGTGTCTTGGATTTTTTAAAATATCCAAAAATATTTTTTAAAAATAGTTATGTCATCAGGCACGTTTTGCGAAATACGTTAAACCGAAACATATTATGCCAATAAATAATTTAGTGAAACCCTGTATCTATGTACACAGATATAGAGGAGTATTTCATTTAGTACTTTACGTTACAAATTCAGTTTTGTTTGAGCACTTTGCGCGTTAAGCATTAGGTTTAGTCAAACGTGGTTTATGTCAATTTGAGCACTTCACTTGACTTTGGTTTGCTTATGCATTAGAATGCACTGACACTCTGTTGTGGCACTTAGCTTAGAGTTTCTTTTTATTTTTTTCCTTAATGGGCGGTCTCATTTAAACCGTTAAGTAGTTGCATTGACAATTAAAAAAATAATTTGGTTATATTTTTCTTCTATTGAAAATTTCAGGAAATTCTTTGTGAATTTATAATAAAAAATCTGCTTGATCTGGGGGTATATCTGCATTTAATGTTTAACGTTATATGCAGAATCTAATACTATTAAATGAGCTAAAATTAACAGGGGGACACGGTTGTATTTCAAAAAAGTTTGAGGTAATGTTATAATCGATAGCCTTAGATTGTAGGAAGTAGATGATAGGGTTTTCTTAATAAAGAATATAAAAAGGCCAAATAAATAAATTATTTTTAAATTTCGAAAGTACATGGAAAACCCAGCAAAGGTTCATAAATACACTTTTATTGGTCATATAAGAAAAGTACACAATATATTTAAGAAAACAAAAATCAACTAATGATTTAGAAAAGTCTTTATTACTGGTTTAATTAAGAATTCCAAGAAAGGAAGGAGAGTAATGATTTTAATCAGAAGAAACGCTTCTTCAAAAAGGACATAAATATGCTCCGTACAAAGATATCAACTTTCAAAAGTTGACAACAGAAATTGAAGCAGCCATCAAAAATCATCCAGAAGAAGAAGAAATCAAGAAACAAATTCTTACAACCATTAGGAAAGAAGGAAACCTACATCATCGAAGTAAAAAATCAAGAATACATGAAGATCAAGAAAACATCTCACTACGGAACCTACAATAAAAGATAAAAGAAGAAAACGTCATAGTTCCAACAGGTGATAAAAACGCTGGTATAATCCTATTGAATAGCGTAAATTACATTAAAAAACAGAACAATTTATACAAGAAAATGACTTTGTAGAGGTAAAGAGAAACCCTAATCTAACTTGTCACAATAATTTCAAAAGAATCATAAAACATGCTTCAGAAACTTTAAATAAATATAATTTCAATCCTAAAAAGCATTACCTATGAACCCAATAACCCCTAAGTTACATTCATTCCCCAAAATACTTAAAAATGGCATTCCAATTATACCAATTATAATCTCCACTAATTCTAGTTCATACTTTGTCAATTTTTTCAAAAATATAATTGAATTTACACATAAATATACTATAAAGAATCGTTACAATTTATTTGATAACATCCACAATTTAGTACTACCTTCTGAATTTACAACTTTATCATTTGACATTACTAACTAATACACTAATATACCTATTAAAGGAACAATTTCCATAGCTACACAAATCATTAATTAACAACACAGATGCCAATAATTAAATAAAACTTTTACTGCTTGCATTAACCAAAATCACTTCAGATTTAACAATAAATATTACAAAATGATTGAAGGTTTACCTATGGGCTTCCCACTTAGCGGACTTATAAGTGACATTTTCATGAACCATTTAGAAACAATTATACACAACAGCAATTTCGAATTCATTAACAAAATTATATTATGGAACAGATAAGTAGACGATATTCTAGTGATAATTGATACTACATATTATAAATCAACTTCATAATTTTATAAATACATTACACCCTAAAATAAAATTCACCATAGAATTGGAAAATAATCACACCTTAATTTTTTTAGATCACTTTAACAACATCCGCAGATGCAATTAATTATGACATTTATAGGAAACCTACACAAACCAACGCTATTATCCCATTTAATTCTTTTCACAACCAAACAATTAAAAAATCAACTTTCATTTCTTATATATACATACTAAAAAATACTCCTCTCAGTTTTAATAACATGAAAAAAAAAGTTAAACATTATACAACAAATTGCTTCTAACAATGATTACGATATCCACTATTTTGACAATATATTTCAAAAATACAATGTTAGACATAATAACCTTATATAACACTACTAGATATAGAAGATAAACCTAAACCAATCTATAGAGCTATCACTTACCAAGGCAAAATCAGTAACAAAATTAAAAACATTGCTAATAAATTCAACATTTCACTAGCCCTTAAAACAAACCATAGTCTAAAAAACATACTTAACAATAGTAAACCACCTACCAAATTAACAGAAAAAAAATGGTGTATACACCCTTACATGTGAAACTTGCAATGCTACTTACATAGGAGAGACCGGCTGAAAAATCGAAATTACAGTCAAAGACCACCTCACAAGCAATACTTCAATAATTCAATCTTCGGTAGACACATAAATTTTAACAATCAAAAATCCACATTGGATAACATCAAAATCATTCATCAACTGAATAAACTTAATGGAATTATTATTCGAAATTCATTCATCTATCATCAATCTATGAAATAGATTCATTTAGAAAAAAACACCCACAAACCTTACTACTTAATGATCATTTGGAAAACAACATTCCACATATTTACCATTCCCTCAGACACCCTTTTAAAAAGAAATTTTTTTCTATCAAATTTTATTTTTAAAACTAAGACTAAGAATTTAGAAATAAAGTATGAACTAGAATTAATGGAATGCAATTTAAATTAGTCTAATTGGAATGCAATTTTTGTGTATTTTGGGGAGTGAATGTGGCTTAGGGGTTATTAGGTGCATATGTAATGCTTTTTTAGGATTGAAATTATATTTATTTAAAGTTTCTGAAGTATTTTTTATGATTTTTCAAAAATTATTGTAAAAAGTTAGATTAGGGTTTCTCTTTACCTCTACAAAGTCACTTTCTTATATAAATTGTTCTGTTTTTTGAATGTAATCTACGTTATTCATTACGATTATACCAGCGTTTTTATCACCTGTTGTAACTATGACGTTTTCTTCTTTTATCTTTTATTCTAGGTTCCGTAGTGAGATGTTTTCTTGATCTTCATGTATTCTTGATTTTCTACTTCGATGATGTAGGTTTTCTTCTTTAACGGTTGTAATAATTTCTCTAATGGTTGTAATAATTTGCGTCTTGATTTCTTATTCTTCTGGATGGTTTTTGATGGCTGCTTCAATTTCTATTGTCAACTTTCGAAAGTCGATTTCTTTGTACGGAGTATATTTATGTCCTTTTTGAAGAAGCGTTTCTTCTGATTTAGTAAGTTTCAGAGGTGGAAGATTAATAAAACGGGCGTGAAATTTGTGTGAATTTTCCAATAGTGTATTTGGGATTTGTTTTGATATTAATAATTCTATTTTCTTTTTGTGTTTGTTAGTTATTTTATGAAGTGTGATTTTATTGAGCGATTTAGCTTCTGAAATGTATTCGTCAAGTATCAGAAAGTGGAATTTTATGTTTAAATCTGAATAAAGCTCGTATAATGTTATGTTGTAATTATAAACTATTTTGTATTGTTTTCTAATTTCTGTTTTCATAAATTGTTGTTTTAATTGGAATACTTTATTTCCATTGATTTGTTTAGGAAATTTAAAATTAGCAAAAGTAGGAATTAACTTGAAGTATAGACATGTTTTGATAAATTTGATGTTTAACAGTGATTTGTGTTGTTTAAGGTGTATAGTTTTCCATTTCTTCAGAGTTAAGCTTATATCGCTTGTATTCATAATGATTTAGAAAAGACTATATTACTGATTTAATTAAGAATTCCAAGAAAGGAAGGAAAGTAATGATTTTTATTTAAATCTATAATTTTGGTTTTTATATAAATCTAAATTTAGTTTCTAAACATACTGATTAGTAAAAATCATTACTTTCCTTCGTTTCTTGGAATTCTTAATTAAATCAGTAATACAGACTTTTCTAAATCATAAAGTGAAATAAAGTTTGACTAGTTATTATTGTCCTAATCTATTTTCTTCCGTTAAACATTGCTTTGTTCAGTTTCTTGGAAGGTCTTCTCATCAGAAAGATGTTCATAACAATTGTTAATAGTAAAAATTGAGGTATCGAATAGCTCCGTGAACCAGTAATTTAATCTTTATTTATTGTTAGAAATAAAATATTTTTTTAAACGTTTATAATTTAAGTTGATTACTTTTTAAAATGTGTTTGTTATTTAAAATTGCTTCTTCTAGTGCCTTCTTCCGGCCTTCTTTAATCACTAATTGCTTCTTCTTGTTCCTTCTTTAATCACTTAGTTTTAATAAGCAATTAATATAGAGACGTTTAGAGGTTTATAAACGTATCTACCTACAGATTTTTATATTACGACGTTATGTTTTCGCGTCTTTTATACTAATTGCTTATCTCTTATGATTTCATCCAAGGGCTGGAAACAAACTTAAGTAGAAGATCGCAACCAAGGTTGAGTACCTTCTTCAGTATTCTCTTTGGATTGTGGACTGCTTCGCTGCGTTGGATGTCGTTTATAAAACTGATAACAAACACATATTAATACTTTTCAGTCAACATATTAATATAGTAATAATAAATATTCGATGGTTTCTTCGAGATTGTCTGCAGATTCAGAACCACATGTCTTGTTCTATTGACATTTTTCCAAAGGACTTCATGGGGTTCTGTACCATCTTGTCTCCAGTGTGAAGTATCTTCTTTAAATCTTAATTAATCTCAATTGGGTAGATTGGGAATTGTCGGTTTTGTATAATATTTGACCTTGTCTTCACCATTTCTTGATTCCATTTAACTTCACATTTATCTGATATTTGTATCAGATGGGTACTACTGGGAGTTTTCTATCTTTTTTTCTTTCATCGCAAGTTACAGTTATATTAGTACTTCTTCTCTCATTAAAATTCGTTCACTCTTCGCAATTTTATTCAATGTGAGCGTTGTCATTCTTAACTTCATGAGTACAGTCCTTCTTCATATTGATATTTAATCAATTTTTTTTAATAATAAATTTGTATTCACATGGTGTTTTATGTTTTACATTTTCAGCGTTAGCTTGACACAGGAATTTCTTCTCTTTTATTTCGTACTATGGTGTGTAATAATGGGATATTTCCAAAGTTTTGGTTCTATTTTCGAAATATGTAGGAATCGGGATTATTTGGTAAACCTGCAAGGTTTCAAGTTCACGTAATGCATTTTTATTACTATTGTAAAATTGTGTTTATTCTTTTTTCTAAATGCTTTTATGGTTAAAGATTTTTCCAAAGCATAAATATTTTCTTGTGTTGTCTTTGGTGGTAATTTTTCATCTTTGCTTATTTCTTGTATTTCTACACCAGATATTTTGTTGCAGAGTTGAATTATTTGGAAACAAAAACATCGCAATCTTTTCCGTGAAAAACTTTCCGTTTCCGTGTTTGTAAATTACCAACAAACCTTTTTTAAAAAGAAGAGAAAATGTGTCATAAAGAAAATCCTCTATTCAACGACTATATTTTCTCTTTTAACGACTATTTTAACTTTAGATTTTAATTGGAAATTGAATATTGAGGCAACAAATTGAATTTTTAGATAGGAGATGGTACATTTATTGCAAATTCAGATAACTTACAAAAAATAAGAAACTTTGCTTTTCTGAAAATGGTTTTTAAATGATATGGAAAAAATATTTAGGTATTCCCTTATGGAAGTAAAGAGATATGATGACTAGAAAAATAAAAGGGAAAAATATTAGTAAATCGGATTATAGCAAACACTTTTGAAACAAAATGTTGAGGCATTTTTTTTTCTTTTTTATGTATAATCTCTGGAACAAAAAAAATTGGACAATGCATGTCTTATATACTTTAACATTTTTTATTATTTTAATAAAACATATTTTGATCATGTTTCACGGAAAAGACTTCTCCCTGCCATCAGTGTTTCTCACTCATTATGAAGTGTAATGAGTGAGAGCTTCACTCATTATGAAGTGTAATGAGTGAGAGCTAAACAAGTAGTAGGTAATCTTATGTTGAATAACTGAAGAAGATTCAAGTCTAATTCTAGTTAACATTTTTTTTTCTTTAGTACTACCGGAAAAGGAGGACGGACAATCTCTTTAAAAATGCAAGAGAAAAAACATTTTTTCTCCGATTGCGATACAGAAAACATGCCACGCTAATATTATTAAAATAATAGTGAAGATTTTGGTAGTGGAGAAACGAGCTATCAATTTATCTTCACAAAATTGTGATAATAACTTTTAATTTCCACTTTTTCTTACTAGCAGATGTCTTTCAAGTATTTGTTGACGATTGTTGTTAGTTGTTGATTGATATTTTCGTTTGAATTGTCCAATCTCTTATAGATAGCAACACTGCGCGTTCAGTTTATTTCAAACATGAACTGCAAGCTAGAACTACATCCATCAGCTTATTCATGGAATTGTAAATTACTACTCGTTATACCTTTTATTACCTGCCCTTGTCAATCGATGTAATTCACTGGAACACTGGAATCTGCTCGTTCCCTCTGCATTTATCGACCAGAAAACAAATTGGTGCAACAGAATGTTCCAGACTAGCATGCGACATGCTGGTGCCAACTGATGCCTGTCAATTTAATCCCTTCGTGTACACATGATTTACTACATCCATTAGCGAATAGTACGTTGATGGCTGCAGCAAAAACAACGTAACAATTCGAAGGGATAAAACGAAAGACATTGTAAAAATGTCTGTTGACCTTTTAGTAGGTCACCAAAAGGTCACGAACTATTATAGTTACACGAAAAGTCAATTCGTTGTTGTTTTTGAAATTAAATTTGGTATGCCTGTCACTTAAACGAACAACAAACGTGCAGCACCTGATATTGGCAGATGACAGTTTTTTTCCTGAAAAAATACCAAGAGGAAGGAAATAATGGTTTGAAAGTATCATTCGTCGAACAATCGATTGATCGACGTTGGCTTAGGGGGAGAGAAAAACGCGCCTCTATTATTAAAATCTGGGAACTGCAGAAAAAATTGAAAACTAAATGTAGAATCTAATATGTATCGTTCGTTTGGGATTTTGATTTATGAAAAAAACACTCATGTGTCAACATAATAATTTAACATAACGAATTCGACAGATATGCGTTTTAAAATTAATTAAAGAATAGTTTTGAAATTGTTTACAGCTCTTTTATTTACAAAGTGTTTATTTAAATACTGTCTTTTTATGTTATGTAAGATACAGTAAATTGATTGATATATAGTAATTAATGAAATCAATGTAATTAGAGTAACCACAACTGTAATGTTTGATCGGTAATAAATTATTATTATATAAATAATTATAATGAACATTTACATCCTGTAATAATACACCGTTTTGCCCTCTTATTTCTGAGTTCCCGGTAAAATATTCTAATTATAAATCGTTGCGGGCTATTATACAATAAAACAATAAAAATAATTAACGTTGTTAATTCCAGGAAAATATTATTTAGAAAAATATGGCAGGAAAATATTTTTATACTTATTTTATGTTCCTATTTTATGGATTTCCTATCACAATAAACGAATAAATGATACCTATATAAAATTGATACCTATCAATTTTATATGGCAGTAGCTATTTGTAGGATTTACAGATTCGTTAACTGCGGACGTTAAATTGGCTTAATTGTTCATACTCAATAAACATGGCTAAAGCATGCCCACATTTATCTGCGAAATTTTGATGATGTATCTCTGGAACTAAATAAGATCTTAGCTTTTAGCTATTGTATCTTTGAAGTTTAGAAATCTGTGCAATAATTGCTAAATTTCTCGATTCTATCAATGTATTACGAAGTTACAATTGTGTAAACGAGAGAAAATACGTAAATGCTTTCCTGTGTTAATTTTTTTGTTGAGTATACTGTTGTCTAAATAGATTTTAACATAAACTTTTCTTCCTAGGTGCTGTTGTGAACACTATCAACTTTGGAATTTAATATAGCAAACGCGTGCGATGTCATTGCCAAGATTTGCAAATTATCTATCCAACATCCCCTTCTAATTTGAAATTTCAAAGTTGATTAAAGTTTATAGTGTTAACAACGCCATCTAAGAAAATTTGCGTTCCGACTCGATCTATTCGACTTGATCTATCGTAGTGTTAAATAATATAAAACCTATCGTACTACGGTGACAGTTACTGAGCTAAGAATTATCCCTTAGATTCCACAGCGATAAATCGGCAACAATGTAACGGGAATCTTTTATTTAAAACTAAAAGTATTGTCCAAAATACATTTCAAACATCACAAATCAGAATAGGCCAGGCTTTTCAATTGGACACCTAGTTACATAAAAAAATAAAGGATCAAGGTGACGACCAAGCCGGTTGCTATGTCAACACAGCTCAAATATGAAAAACTTTTTCACTAAGAGTCCAAAATCTTCGAAGGAGCAACATCTGTTTGTCAGCTCCTGAAAGTTTACAAATAAATCAAAATTAAAAGTTAAAATACATTTTGGCCACTCCGTAACCTCCCCCATCCTCAATTCCGACGTCAAACTGAAGAATTCCAACCGTACCTGTCCAGTTCCTGTTTTAAAGTGTCCGAAGAAAGAAGACTACACTTTTACACCGCTTAAGATATATTCACACATTTTTCTTGCTTCTTTTAATTAAAATTAAATCCCTTTCTTCTTCTTTTTCGTACTAGTCCTAAATAACTTATTTAAAATTAAATAATTACTCCCAAAATTTTGAGAGCGTTGCTGCTGATATCTTTTCTTTATATTTACCTATTTAAATTAAAAATGTGGATTGAAAACCGTATTTCTTTATGGTTTTCATACGGTATATATAAATAT
The DNA here is from genome assembly GCA_033557515.1 of Diorygopyx duplodentatus. Taxonomy (NCBI): domain Eukaryota; kingdom Metazoa; phylum Arthropoda; class Insecta; order Coleoptera; family Scarabaeidae; genus Diorygopyx; species Diorygopyx duplodentatus. Next base: position 2,409 of record JAWQRJ010001965.1, on the reverse strand, counting down.
ATTTATGTACAAATGCAGAAATATTATATATTATGCATAAATAAATAAACAACAACAAAAAATACTGGTTTAACATTCAATTTCTATGTTGTTAAGAAAACAAACATCTCTCACCTAAAATTACAAAATTTCAACTCAATTTTATAGTTTTTTTTATATATAATAGCTCAATTGCCATTGAGCTATTCATTAAAATTTCAGACGAAACAGAAGGTGACAATCGCTCTACCGCTAAGTTAATTGTGAATTTCAGAACATAAAAATAAGTGCTTATTAATTGATTCTGTTTTTGAAATATTAGTGCTAAATAATAATATAGTTAGAATTAGTTAAGCAATCTTTGCAAAAAACAGTTTCTACAAATAAAAGTCAAATCACATCTGCAAATGGTAAACCTGTTTCAAAATCTTATAAATACATAGCAAGGAATCTCAACTTAGGAGCAGAAAGTTATAAAACCGCCTTATCTTACAACGGTATAATTGGGGCTGACTTTTTATATAATTTTGTATAATTTTTCTGTCGAAATCTAGAATTTTCTTTAGAATTTTCTTTCTTTAGAATTCGATGTAACTACAGTCACAGAGTGTCATAAAATAAATCGTGGATTAAACGAGTGAGGTGATGAGCCGTCATTTCCAATTAGAGTATGAAAGTTTTTTTATTTTTAGATTTTTTTCCCTAAAAATGGCCAGTGTGTTTAAATTTATTGCAAAAATTAATTTTTTTTTGAGTGTTTCCTTGTTTAAAATTTATAATTATGCGACAAAGTGATATATACCTTTCAATAAAATCATTGTCATTAATCCTGTTAACATTAATCAAACGTAAATTAACTACTAAATGCGTTAAAATTATTAATTTATTTATATGTTGGCATCGTCTCGGAAGCATTTACGTGAGTGATATTTGCAGAATTAGGATATTCCGGTGCTAGATTGAAAGAGGTATTTTAAATTTCAAAATGTTTTTTTATTATTTTTGGTCGTTTGAAAATCGGTGATTTTTTACGTTTAATGTGACCGAAACAATAGAAAAAAAAACGTGCCCCACCACTCTACGTGGCCAATGGGTGGCCGCCTTAACTGTGGTACCTAAAAGTTTGATTGAATTTTGCTAATCTAGAAATGTCTTTTCGTATCGTCACTTATTAAAAAACAATTGTTTTGGTCAGTTGTTTCGGCTGTCTACTCTTAAATAACTAAATAAATAATAAAGGTTAAAATACAATGGTCAAAAAAGAACACAATAAAAAATAATCCTATAATAACTCTATATATGTGATTAATCTTATCACAAATTGCATATCCTAAAACTAATACTGCGAAATTCGAAAATTTTAAGATTAAATAAGAAAATAAATGTTCAATTATAGCAGCCTCTCTTTCGTAGGTATTTATATAAACGTTAATATAAACGATAAGTTGGAGTATCACTAAGTTAATTAAAAATGTATTAAGCGTTGATTAAAGGATGAAGGAAGTTATTTTAAAATATTTAACAAACATCTAGGCAAACTAATAAAAGAACAGTTGGAAAGATAGGATTGGCATATGTGTTAAAAATTAGTTTGCACCAATCAAACACATTTAACTAATATCAAGTGTCCTCAGTGATATACGAATATAAAATGATAAAAGTTCAGGAACTCAGTATAGTAAAACATTAATTTAAATTTAAAAACGTTAATAAAAATTAAATCGTTTCATAGTTGATTGTTTTAGAAGAAAAGAACGCATTGTAGCATAACTATATGTTCATATAATTATGAACATAATATAATAAAATAATTATTCATCATATTTATAAATTTATAAATGTAGTATAATTATTCAATTTTTAGAAACAATATGGGGATTTTAAATGGAACAATATGGTGTTGTTTAGCTAAGCTGTTCAGACCTTCTGTTGTTTTTCCAAAAAAGTGCATCGCCTACTAGATATCCTGAAAAACTGAAACATTATTGACAGATGTGTAGTCTTTCGTTTCAATCATGGATAGTGTGATGTGGGTTAAAATCTGTGTGAAATATGATTTTTCTTCATATCTCCTAAACTATGAAAGATAATACCTCGGATCTTATATCGTTGGAAAGGGAAAAATCAAGTAATTTAATAAAGTCAAAATCAACTATGGTTTCCATTTAAAAAAATACACCTTTGGGTCACATCTCGAAACTGGTGGACGGTAAAAAATATTTTTATTATGTATCCTACAGAATGTACCAAACAAACACATTTAGCTAATATCAAGTGTCCTCAGTGATATACGAATATAAAATGATAAAAGTTCAGGAACTCAGTATAGTAAAACATTAATTTAAATTTAAAAACGTTAATAAAAATTAAATCGTTTTATAGCTGATTGTTTTAGAAGAAAATAACGCATTGTAGCTAAAAGGCTTATAA
>JAWQRJ010001964.1:0-14529 GCA_033557515.1 Diorygopyx duplodentatus | reverse complement strand
ATTCTATGATATATCCAATATAAATTTCTAAAAAACTGCACATCTAAAATGAAAATTGAATTTTTGATCGATTTTTTAATATAGAGACGTTAAAATTTAAGAAATCAGTTCTAATATTTTTCAATGATCATTTATCATTTTTTAATAAAAAATCTGTGCGAGATATCAAAAAATTGTTTCGATTATATTATTCTATGATATATCCAATATAAATTTCTAAAAAAAGTAAACACCTAAAATTAAATGTGCGAAGGGCTCAAAGCGTTTAATACTTCAATATCTCCATTTTCTTCTTCCTTTTCTTCATTAAGTATCCCAAGAAGCTTGTTTTTGATACATAGTAAAATTTTATACCCTGGATCTTTATTTAACACCTCTTCAAATGTTGTAATTTTGTAATTGATATTGTAATTAGTAATTTCTTTTCAAGATTTCGTCAGCAGGCAGTCAGCGATTCTCAATATTTTATTGGGCACTTGTATTTCCATTTGAATTCTCGTCTTCTTTGTACATAGTTTTTTAAAGAAGAGAATTAGAAAAAAATTGAATTATATTTAGATTAAATGATAAAGAATTTGTTTACTTTTCTCACAAAACCAAGTATTTATTTATCATCAAAAATCGCAAAATATTTATTTAAGTACGAAAATATTTATTTAAATAAAGATCCGGGCCCTTGTAATTATTAAAATCTCTGTGGAATATGATTTTTCTTCATATCTCTTAAACTCTGAAAGATAAATACTTCGAACGTTATATCATTGGAAAGGGAAAAATCAAGTAATTTAATAATGTCAAAATCAACTATCGGTTTCCATTTTAAAAAAATACAACTGGGTTATATCTCGAAATTGGTGCCAGGTAAAAAATATTTTTATTATCTATCCTCTACAGAATGTTTTTGTAGTTACAACTTTTTCCCTCGAAATTTTTTGATATGATAAATAATGTGGTAAATGTTAATATTCATATTTGAAGAAAATGACGATTTTCAGTTTTTGAGTTAATCAAGAGTCTGTAGCTCTTAGCGTTTATTAAACTAATTTACAATAATTGTTCGATGAGACGTGGTATGTTATTAATTTCATTTTGTATACCATCTCTTAATTGATTTATATTCTGTGAACAGTTCTTGCAAAAATTATTCTTCAAACGTCCAAATAAAAAGAAATCTAAAGGAGGTTAGATCGGGAGATCTAGGAGGCCATCGCCCACGATTTATCTCTATCTGTCGTCAAAGAATTGTTGCAAATAATTAATAGTGTTGTAATTAATAGTAGTTAATTTGATGTAATCACCAATTAAAAGATTGTCAATCCTAACTTTTAAAAAAACGTGCTGCAACCCCTATTTTTAAGAATGAACATCTCAGGACGAAAACTGCTGTGGGAAATAAATCAATAGAATCAGCTAATTAAGAAAATATACATTGAAGCAGTTTTCTAACCTTTTTCTATTTTTTTTCTACATGCTAAATTCCTGGAAAGAAGAAAATATTCTATTTATTGACATAGATAAAAATTTATTGACATAGATTTTACACAAATTACGTTTGATTTGCAAGGACTGCACTACTCCTTGCAATAGTGGAGTCGGATTATCATTATTATTTTTTCTGGGTGGTATATTTTTAAATTAATATATATTTCTGGTTGTGTTAATTTAAAAGAACTGTTTTAGTTTGACCATTTATACAGTTAGCTATAAATTTCTCCCAGTAATTAAAATTTGTGGGAGCAACTTTTAGGTTCGGACTGTGGAAAGATTCTGTAATAAATAGAATTATTAGATGCGATTCCATAAGTTGGCTTTCTTGAAAATCTTAAATCAACACTTATGAAGATTTTCATTTTGGCAATATCCCTGAAGGTGGACCGTAAGGTCTTCAAATAAAACCGTAAATGCTTTTATAATTATTTCATAAATTTAATCAAAATTTTCAAAACCTACGAAATAACCTAAAAAGCGATTTTCAAAAAAAAAAAAAACGCTGTTCAGTCAATTCAAGGTAACCGCACATTTGGGGGCATCGGATGGGCCGAATGCATTGGATGGATTTGAACCTTTCCATTCAATCGTACGCAGAATTACGATAATGTGAATTTCGATTATGCTTACGCGGTGAATTTTCTTGTGCTTTCCGGCAAACCTATCAAGCCTGCGTTGGTTCGACGAAACTTACAAAAGAATCGATTTCATCGATACATCTACGCGGCCGACGTGCAGTCGCCTTAACCGTTGTAGCACGCCGGTTACAAAAAAGTTACTAGAAAAACAACTGGAGTGACCAGATTTGTATTTGAGCATCCGTCTTGAGTTGTTTTCGCCGCAATATATGGAGTAATTCCCACTTATCTGCACTGTGATTTTGGCACAATTTTACTCGTAAATTGATGTAAAATATTTACGCCTAGCGTTGACGTCAGGATATCGTGTGTTCGCAACAGTTCTATCAATGTGAGCTGAACAAGCTGAACATTGAGGTTAACGTGCGGCGTCATTAAAGTCCCTAGATGTATGAAGTAGCTCCGCCGTCGTTTTAATGTCCGCGTCAAATCAAGTTCTCTCTTCGAGTTCCTTCAAAACCGAAAGAACTTGAAGCAAAATGAAGTAAAGTTTGATTAAAGAATACAAAAAGCTTGATAAGTAAATAATTTTAAATTAAATATAGACAGTATTTGGAAAACTCGGCAAAAATCGGTCGACCAGGTGTTTCAACGAGCAATTTTCAATTACATGCACATCATTTTTAACGTTAGGTATAAGATGCGTGTAAAATCTGATCGCAAATTGCATATCCCAAAACTCTGATACTGCGAAAGTTGAAAATTTTAATGGACAAATAAAGTAATCAATTTTAAAATTATTTAAGAAATTTCTCTGTAAGTTTATAAGAAAAGGCATTTGAAAAGGTAGGAAGGTGTTGTAGAAGAATATGTTGATAAAATATTGCAAAGTAATATCGGGACGATATTGGATCCTGTGGTGGCGCACCGTTCTGTTGAAACCAACTATTCCGAAACCACATTTCTTCTCAAATGGCCCAAATATGAATCTTTATCGACCATCCTCGCCGAAAGACGATTTTTTTGACGATATTATTTATACGCTTGTTGCATCCAATGGGGGTTTTCTCGACTCCAATTGAAATTTGTCCACAACGACAATTGTGGACAACTTTGAATCTTCGTCACAACAGGTCCACCAACTCATAACTCTGACGGATTTGACGTAAGAAAAAAGCCAGCACATACCAAAAGATGCATTTATTATTATTTTGAACCTTCGCACCTCTGGTGCACACCTCGTGCGCACACTAATTGCGCATGCCGCGGCGGCTCTTCGTTGACAAGTGAATAGTCGATGTTCGGTTGACATCAGGGCCATCTATGTGCGGAGTCGTCGCGTCGGGGGTACGTTTGCGTTCTTCGCGAGCTCCGGCCTCGTGAATGAAATTCCGCACGACAAAAGATAAACGTATTCCGGGGATAAACGTACACACACACACACACACACATGGGCGGGCGTGCATGCCCTCGTACGCGGCTCCCTCCCGCGTGCCGCCACTGAATCGGACGACGCGGCCCGCTAAACTTCTGTTTACTACTACACGCTTGCAGCTTTCTGAATGGAACTTTGTGGCGAGTTTCGGAGTTTGCTCACGTCAATTAGGCTCCATTTGTCAGCGGACGCTTTGCGCGTCCCATACAGGGTGTTGGAAGGGCGAAAAGGAAAGGCGGAATATGCAGGAACGATTTTGTCGGAACGCTTTGCTGCATACCTTAGCTTTAATAGCCCAAATATTCTTTCAATTATAACCATTTTCCCTGCAGTGAGTGATATTGTATAATTCCTCCTGGGGATTTATTACCTTAACTGCATACATTGTAATGCAGTAAGTACCTACCGGTTTCCTATACCACATCATATTAAAAAATGTCATGGTTTTAAACTTTATTGCAAAAATAAGAAAAGGAAATTTCCAATGCACTGAGCAACGACACCAAATTGGTTATAATGCTTCAGTTTGTAGAAAACCCATTAGTCTAGTCGAGAAGCCTTCTTTTGTTTTTCCAAAAAAATGCATCGCCTACTAGATATCCTAGAAAAACTGAAAATCGTAACTTTCTTCAAATATTTTCCATATTAAGTCAAATCATTTGCAGGGGTGAAATTTATTTTTTCTTAAAATGCGATGCTTCATATCTCCTAAACTATGAAAGATAAATACCTCGAACCTTATATCGTTGGAAAGGGAAAAATAAAGTAATTTAATAATGTCAAAATCAACTATGGTTTCTATTTAAAAAAATACAACTTTGGGTTATATCTCGGAACTGGTGCAAGGTAAAAAATATTTTTATAATCTATCCTACAGAACGTTTTAATATCTATAACTTTTTCCCCCGAAATTTTTTTATGCGACAGATAATATGGAAAATATTCACATTTGAAGAAAATGACGATTTTCAGTTTTTTTCAGGATATCTAGTACGTGATACATTTTTTTGGAAAAACAAAGAAGGTCTGAACGACCCCATATTGTATATTTTATATTTTGTGATGCTGAATTTCTATTGATTATAAACCTGTATCTTAATGAAAGTCTGCATCTTAATGAACCCTATTAAAGTGCAGGTAATAAATATTTAATAAATCAATTAAAGTATAGGAGTAGAAAAAATATAATAATAGTCACTTATGCAAGCGTCTTCAATTTATTATATAAGTTTATATTTGCGGATATTATAAGTGACATTGTTCTTTTATTTATCAATTTCTATCATCGACACCGTATGCCATTTGATTAATGCAGATTTTTCGGAGAAATGTAAGAATGAAAAGTGACGTCAGCAACCTCAACCCGTTTAGTTCAGATCAACCCGTTAAGTAGCAGCCCACTTGATAGGGAATCTCTTCCATTCACCGCAGCACACTGCGTGGATTAGCGGACTGTTCGTTCCGTCGGTGGTAATAACGCAATAAAAACTTCCTAGAGGGCGGTGCAGCTCTCATTGTCGGACCCGATCGCTCATTATCGGAGTGTGACATTACCTGCTCCTTCACTTTACGCGAACGGGCACTGCTCATTCATCCGGCAGTGGGCCTTGGGACAGGTCAGCGCCGACTTTGACCCGCGCCCGTGATTGATGGGGCACCGCCGGCCCGATTCGCCGATTTATGATGTTTTCATTGCCGGGGCGGCTTTTGTTCTGCTCCTCTACGGCGACGGCGTTTGTTTACGTCGATGGCCCGCTTAATTTGTGCGCTAGTTGCGGCGCGGCTTACGTCATTGGGTCGCGAAAAAAGCGGAACGTAATTAGAGCGGTCGTCCAGTCACAACATCGCGATCGCACTGAGTAGTGCGAATTTTAACGCTCGGGGACACTATTTGTCTTCATTCAGTTTCTTTAAAAATTACAGTCAATCGACAAAATTTAATTATATGTATACGAAATAAATAGAGAAAAATGATTGCCCCGAGCGGGATTTGAACCCGCGACCACTTCGTCTGTACTGAAGCGCTCGTACAAAACTGCTGTGCACTTTTGTATAGAAATAAGTTGGGTTAAATCGTCGTAATTCAGCACTACAGTATTTTTTTACCACGTCTTTACGGGACACGCTGTATAACTAGAATTTCTAAAATAAATTTCCAATAAAATTTTAAAAACAACTTGAATTTCTTTGCAGAAAATATGCAAAAAATAAAATACTTTGCTGTGGTAAAAAGAAAATAGAAATTTTTAAGATTGTCGGTAGGCTACTTCATGGATAATTTTCTTGCTTTTTTTCAAACCCCAAGCGATTGTTTATTGCAAGACAGATTGCAACACGTTCAAGTTCATTTCAATTTACTATTCTTTTCGTATTCACGTTTCATTGAGGCCATGGCCAACTTCGATGGAGAACTCCCAGTAGAACACTTGCTTACTTAGCCTCTCCTGGCATTTTGCAACATTTCCCTAAGAGCAAAAAAAGACGAAGTGAAATTATCGTTAATCTGCTTTAAAGATGTTTTTTTAGCTTTCCCTATTGCTAGGTATGGCATATTCAAAAATCACTGTCAGTGGTTAATTAGCGCGTTAAAATTTTCCATCGTACACAGCGAGCTCTAGCGGCAATACGAACAATCGCGCAGCTGTCATGTGAATTGCTTGGCAAGCCAAGCCACGTGGTGCAGACATCCAACATCCAAGTCGGCCGAGCAATCGACTATCGCCCTTACGGTAATAGCCGCCTATCTCATCCAGACTGTGCTTTGGAGGTTATTTTTAGGTTATGAGTCGTCGGACGAACGAAGGCAGCGTTAACCGAACGAAACTCGTTCGCTACCGATGCGGGTACTGCGTCAATTTAAAACAATTAGCGATCGAGCTTTCCCCCCCACGTCATCTCCACGGCGAAAAATCTGAAAATCCGACAAAATAACAACAAAAACAACGCTCGCAGAAATCGATCGGCGACTCCCGGCTCTCTTGTTTTTTGTTCCACGGGCGAAAGACTCGGGCCGCGCGGACACGAAAGCCAGGACGGCGTGGCGGCCGCGACATCTGCGCAGTGCGGCCGGCCGGTAAGGGCGAGAGTCGCGCGACGCGCGCATAAAACAATTGTGAAACGGCCGGCCGATTGTGGCCTCTACGGCATTCCCCCTGCTCGGGCCCCACGGCACACTGCGATAAGAGAAAACGAGGCGCTCGCCCGGCGCGGCCGCAGGGTGCGACGCAGACGGCGCGATCGCGCCCGAGCCGGTCCGATCGGAACGCGGCCGCGCGAAAGAAGGCCAACTGCGCGAGCGGTCGCGTTGGCGCAAGCGCGCCGACGTAGCTTGCTTCGGGGGGGAAAAAAAACGCCGATCTGTCATTGCCGTCTATGATGTTGAGGCGCTGTACATGGATCACGTGATCGCCTCGGCGACTTGGCTCACTTGTTTGAATGCTTGCGTACACGTGGATTGCTCGCTCCACGCAAACATGTTTAATGCAGGATTTGAAAAAAAATCGTATTCGTTCATTAGTGTATTAAGGGATATACAATGGCCAAAAATAGTACCATTAATCTTATATTTTTGACCCAATGCAATACTTTGTCTTTTATCTTCAATCTACTAAGTGTGCCTCAGACTTTTTGATCTTCCTCCAATACATTCAGCAGCGCAAAATTTAGCCTCACCTCAGGAGATAACTTTTAGAAAGTCTTCGTAACAGTCATAGGGGTATTTCTGACAGCAGAAAAAATATTAATATTAAAAACCTTCATAAGAAACGGCCATTCACAACGAAGTCTTAAAAAGGAAATTTTAGAAATAACAAATTAAAATACGTTTATTAAAATACGTACAGGGTTCTTTCAATGTTAAACAATATTCGCATATCACTTATCTTTCATAAATTTATAAAAAAAAGTATCCTTAAAAATTTTAAGTAATTAAGAAAAAGTCGTGTGATGATTTAAACCAGATCTTTATGTTCACTTTTGGCTGCTGAAAAAGAAAGTCGTGTGATAATTTACACCAGATCTTTATGTTCAGTTTTGACTGTTGAAAAACCGCATTTATTATCTTAATCTGAAAAATGTGATCATGTCAAATAACTTTTCCTTCCTGCAGTTATCAAAGATTGAATTAATTAATAAAGTGATGAAAAATCTAGAAGCTAATGAAATATCTATTAATTGCCAATCATATAAATAAGTATCAAGTTCAAAAAATATATATTCAGATCGCTTCCAGGCAAAACGTTAGTCCGTTAAATAATTTTCTATGCGCACGACAAAGATGGCGATACAGTCAAGAGCCGGGCGGACGTGCCGAAAAATATATTCGGCGCTAGAGGCGCCCTCTCGTGTACATCCCCTGCAAAAACGTCTCCCACGTTGGACGAAAGATAAACGAAAAGTAATTACGTAAAAAAAAGGAGGAAAACGCACACTGTACGTGTAGGACGTTTCAAGCGAGAGAAAATCCTAGCCGGCGCTGGGAGGGAGCGCCGGATTTTGTTTTTGCGAGTAGGCGCGTTGCCCTGGCAACCGGGCAATAGCGTTTCTCCTACCCCCACCACCACCGCCGCCGCGGCCACGCCGTCAGCGCCGCGCCGGTAATTTATTTAATGTCCGCTAGATGGAAAAAATAATAAGGCGTTTTTCACCGTTCGGAAAACGAGAGCGCTTCAGTTCGAAAACCGCGCCGGGGCGATTTCGAAAGCTGCGGACGGCGCATTTCGGATTTTTCGTAAGATCGCGGGTGGCCGTGGCGCGACTGCGCAGTGGGCGCTGGTTCTGCGCAGCACCGCCTACTCCCACTGAAATATCCGATATCAATACTGCCAAACCCGCTTTTGGTGGAAAACGAAGCGACAGACACGTGGTACCGCTGTAATTATGATTTATTTATGGAAAACTTTTGGTACCACGAGAGTTTAGGGAAAATGTTGAAAGGATACAAGTTGTTTTTTTCCAAAAAAGGAAATTTTGGAAAAGCAATACTATTAAACAAACCGTATTTATTCTATTATATTCAGTATTCGCTATTAAACAATCAGTGATATGATTTTTGATTGCGCTGTTTATTATTATTGATCCTTATATAACTATTATATAGTTATATATAATTACAATTATACAATTATAATTACAATTATAATTATATATAATACATAATTAAATACATATACAAGGTGACGCATTTAACTCTCTTCTTCTAACTCTTCGCTTTCAGCTTATTGTATACTGGTTTCAGAACTGTCAGATGAATCTTCCTGTCTTTTTGCGCGGATTTGTGTTTTAGAAGTTGATAGTTGTGGTTTAAATATTTTTATTGATTCAGATCAATAAAAAAGCAACGGAAGTAGATAATAAGTAGTTTAAAGGCAGAATGAAACAAAATTACCAGCTCAAAAATAAAAGAGGTTGAAAGAGAATTTAAATCGTCAGTAGGCTATGGTTAAAATGGAAAAGCAGCAGAAGAACAGAACTTTATATCCTTTGCGTACTAACGCAAAAAATAAATAAAATAATCAACTGGTGTGGCTCACTCGCACGACTTTCTCTCACTTAACCCCCGACCCCCGACCTTCTCTAAGCGTTGCGACTTTGGGCAAATATATGTTAATAAAATCGATCAAAAATCGACGAGGAATTCAAAAATGCATTAATACACCCCGTTTCATATAAAAAACAACTTTTGTATAGTTCCAAATTACGCCACCGAAGCCGCCTAGATGGCGCTATTACTACTTAGATAATTAATGTAAAATTTCTCTTTATGAGAGAAAGTAAAAATCTCAATCTAAAACAAAATTTTGATATACTTAAATTAAATTATTACAAAAATTTAATAATTTAAAAAAAGTTTTATAATTTAAATAATTAAGTCCAAAGTGTTGGTTAGATTTTTTTTCTTCTATAATAATATTTGCAAACATACGAAGTTAGTAGCAAATGACTTTTTCTCGTTTCTGAAGATATTTAGTCTTTTTAAAATTAAAACGAATTAGTTATAAAGCTGTTAAGTAATAATGTTATAAACCTATACTGTACAGTGCTTTTGTGGTATTGACTCAACAATTCGTCAATTTCCCCACAAACAAAGTGTTTTTTGCGCGGGCCAAAGGCATTACAGAGCGCACTATTATCGACCGCTGAAATCCATAACCTATTTTTACCTCGCGCCCGCCGTTTACTCCGACGCGCGCCAATCGATATTTTAGTTGCGGAAACTTTGTATACGAATTAGATCGCGATCTCTCCGCGAATTAATTCGGTTTTTAGGGCTCCGTAAATTGGTACGGCATAACCGAAAACTTTATTAATTAATGGCAGTGCGCCGTGGAAATTTTCCACGGCCCGCTACGTCGTTGCCGAGACGTCGGAGTAGGCGGCGACGGCGCTGCGCACGCGCGGCCGTGCCAGCGCCCCCGCCCCCGCCTCCCCCCGCGGGGCGCGCGGCCACCCTTATCCGAGCGCCAGCGGTCCCGAAACGGCGGCACTTTTAAATTGCCCATAAAAATAGTTATTGCCTTGTTTTCTTTCTTTCGTTTTGCGCGCGAGGGCAAAAAGTTTTTCCAGCGGGAAATTGAATTTTAGCTCACCGTTAGAGGGGTTTTATGGGAACACTTGAGTTTTGCGTAAAAGTCGCTAATTAACGTGTAATGACTTCGTCTCTAGTCGCAACGTTGCGTTTTTCAAGAAACGCCGTAGCAAAAAAAGGTTATTTGCACTGAGAAAACATTTTTTTTTTGCACCTGACATTTCGAACACAACAGGTTAAAGTCACGATTGTACATAAAGTTCCAAGGAAGCAGTTTTTCTTCCGTTATTAAATGATTTGTGTTAACATAATAATTTCTATATTTCTTCCTAAAAGTACAGTTTTAACATTTAAACATTTACTTTTTTGATTACAAAATCTGAGAACGTATACTTCACAGTTGTTCTAATGTCCAAAGAGGGACATGACGTCAGTTTTAGACCAATTCTTTTGATTTACCAAAAAAATGCATCGCCTACTAAATATCCTGAAAAAAACGAAAATCGTCATTTTCAAATGTGAATATTTTCCATATTATTTATCGTATCAAAAAAATTCGAAGGAAAAAGTTGTAGATATCAAAACATTTTGTAGGATAGATAATAACATTTTTTTTTACCTTGCATCGGTTTCGAGATGTGACCCAAATTTGTTTTTTTTTTAAATGGAAACCATAGTTGATTTTGACATTATTAAATTACTTGATTTTTGCCTTTTCCAACGACATAAGGTTCGAGGCATTTATCTTTCATAGTTTAGGAGATGTGAAGAAAATCATATTCCAAAAAAAATTTAACCCCATCACACTATCCATGATTAAGAACTACGTTTTTTTTTTAAACAAAAGACTGCCTATCTTGATATTTATTATCTTTTGTGCTTTAGTAGATATAAAGAAAAAAGATTTTCTGAAAAAACAGTTCTGTTCAAATTTAGTACGTCAACAATTTTTCCTTTTTTCAATTGGCTTTTAGAACCTTAGACAGTCTGAGGGAGGAGATCCTAATAAACCAGTATTATATTTCTTGGATAAGTTAAGTTATATAGGCATTATTCGCATCTTCTTTATTTGATTGACCTCCAATCAAATTCTGAATTCCCAAAGCGATTTCTTAAGGCTCTGCTTCTTCCACCATCTTAACTCTCTTGAATATTAACCCGTCAAAAAGTTCTTTGCATTCACATGTGCACGTTGGGCATAAGGAATAACCCCGCTGAACGACGTTGCAAACAGCCAGGGGGTAACGCTTCGCTCACAACAGGAAGTGGGTTCCTTTTGAGGACCCCTGGATGATTTAGAGATAGAACGTTGGGACTGCAGGGGTAGGGAGAGCGGAGACCCCTCTCGCGCCCGACGTAACCGACAGTCGGGAGGGCTGCTGTCACCCCAACAGGGGCCCGGACCTGGGCCCCAAATGTTAATCCCTCTCTGCAGTTGCTCCGAGCTCACTCTCCCCGCATCTCTCTCGCTTCCTCTCCGGCTCTCGCACAACGTTCGTCCCGCGTCTCTCCTCCCGCCCTCCCGCACCACCATAATGAAAATACTGTATTTTAGCTTTGACTCATTTCGAAATTCATCCCTCGCAAGTCCTACCGAGGGGGACGAGCTCTAAAATGTATTTTATTTCTGTAATTCGTAAAAAGACACCTTCTCCCCGCTCGCGGGGGTAACATGAGAGATGGAGGGTGGGGGGTGGAGTGGATTAGGAGAAAGAGTTTTTTTTTGTTTGTTATTAATTGAACAGCTTTAAGACTTCCAAGAGTATTATAATATTGTACTCATATCAATGACCCTTTTTGGTCCAGATTTATATTTAAGAGCACTCATATGATTAGATGAATATTTGCTTCCTACAGCACCTTCTGTCTGAATAACCCTTACCTAAAAATTTGCACTACTGAAATGTCTGAAGAAAATAAACTTCACGGTCGCTGTCGGTTTTAAACAATGAAACCCCTCTCTCTACCCGAAGGATAGCACAGGTAAAGGCGGCTGTGGATCGGCTACAGGTAAATCCGAAAGCTTTTGGCCCGCATGGCCATCTGAGAGAGCTTCTCTTCTAGAGAGGAACGTTATTTTTTTTGTCCCTTTTTCTGTCCCGCAGTGGGATGCCGAGCGGCGACAGTTGTTGCCTTGCCTGAGTGGAACAGGGCCGCTATTCAAAAGAGGCCCCTTTTTAGTAGGTCCCCTAGCCATATGCCACCGGGAACCAACCGTACAATCTCCGGGGTGGAAGGTTCGGAAAGTACCGAAGATCGCTTTGCTCAGTTTCAGCGAGGAAAACTTACAAACAGGTTATATTTTCGTTGGAGGACGCTTTGAATTACATAGTGGCAGTACAATAACCCGATTACCTTAAACGGGCTACAATCTAGGGTGATTGAATGATGATACAAATTTAATCACCCATTAAATTGACCCCAGACCGATCCTAATTACAACCTCGGGGGGCTAAACGCTTAAAAAGCCTTTAAGTTATTTGTACCGGAAGCAAATTTACGTGTCAGGGTATTAAATATTGACTTTAGCTAAATAAAACTACCCCTTTTATACTAAGATTAGTTTGAGTAAATAGCAATATTTTGAACCGTTGCTCCGCGTCCCATTACTTAAAGTTCACGCTGTATAATCGAAGGAATCGAGAGGTTCAGGTTCTTTTTCTTTCGTCAAGTGGGCGTTGATCATTTCGTCATGCGAAGAAAACAATAAATCGCAGCAAGTGTAAACTGCTCGTAACGAGTGGATTTTGACGTTTACTCGTGTAGAGCGCAGTTCTCCGGCTTATCGGCGAATCGCGAGCCGAAGAAGAAGACCCCAGAGAAGAAGAACGCCATCTTCGTCTCGGTTGGCCGCGTCCCTCGCCGTCCGAAGGAGCGCACGTAACGGGCGAAGACCGACGAGAGCGGCGCGGCCCGCTTCGTTATAAACCTCCACTATAGATAATTTCACAAGGTGTGCTGGAATAAGCATGCTAACCTTGGACGGTTTCTCAGGCGGAGTGAGCGGCCTTCGGTCCGCCGGCCGACCGACCGGACATCGCATCGTAGCAGGCCAGGCCACCGGCAGGAAAACGACTCCGAATAGAAAGCTGCCATTATATAAAGTCATGCGACTAAATCGAGTCGGCTCCGCGGCTTACGCTCACTCTCCGCGGCCTGCTGCGATGCAGCGCCGCCGCGGATTTTGTTATTTTCGAACCGACGCTGAGGGAACTGGCACGCGCGGTTTTGTTTGGTCCTTTATTAGAAATCGCGAACTGGATTATTATTCGCATATATTAATTATTTTCGAATTTACGGCGTGGCGGAGAACGAACGGGGAATATTGGAGTACTTTCCTTGTGAAAACGTTAGAAAATTGAAAAATGTTCGCTTAGAAATCTCCAGGATGATGACGTTGCATCGACATCCTGATGATGGTATTGAAATAGCGATGATGGTATAGAACAAATACCGGTTTCGCTATCCTGCGGTACCTTTTTAATGGAAAGACGATCGATTACAAAGAAAACAAAAGTAATCCAACTGTGGTATTTTCTGAAAACATCCTATAAAGGTTTTTAGAAGGATTTTCAATCTCTATTCTTAATCATGGCTTTCTTTATGTTGGTTTCTTCAAAATTGTGTCTTTTCGCCAATAGATGTCGCTGTAGATATCATTTTTCTTTGAACGGACGACTTTCTGGTTTTTACTTTCTCTTACCCGAAGGTATAAAGAGAAAGTAATGCATTCGGTCCAAAATTTTGATGGTGAGATTTTGATATATCTTGATGAATTATGGCATTCTAATACTAATGGTACCGTTTTCGACCATTGGTCTGTCCGTCTGTCCATCCGGCTGTTAGATATTAGTTTGTGGCCTGGACATCTATGATTTCTAATCCTTTTAGGTAAAAAAGTTGCAAATAAAAGTTGCATGGTTTCAGTTTTTCTCTCTTCTCTATGTATTTTCATATATACAAGTGTCCCATTTCTTCAAGATGTTATGTAACTTTGGCCCAATATACGTTTAATAATATTGGCCATAAATTCGACAAGAAATTTAAAAAAATGTGCTAATATATAGGCTGTTCCATTAAAAAAAAACTTCCTATACCCACCCTTGCATTCTTGGATACTTTTTTGAACTCTAAATCAAATCTTATAGCCCTGTAATATTTAAAATTGCTTGTTAGTGTAATTAATAGTCAATGTGTAAATATACTATCTTTTACTTTAGAATGAGCAATTTTTTTATATTTATACCGGTGTTAATGGTGCGATTTTGGCTAAATGTATGGTTAATAAAATCGATCATACATTACCAACAAGAAATTTAAAAATGTAATAAAATAAAAGTTCTGTTTAAAAAACTGAAGTTGCATAACGTCTAGGAGAATATATGAAAATATTTCTAACAGAAAATAGAAGTGATACAATAAAAAATTTATTTGAAACTTTTTTCTTTAAAATTATTAGAAATAAAAGTGTTAATCACAGATTGACAGACGGACGGACGGAC
>JAWQRJ010001963.1:0-14530 GCA_033557515.1 Diorygopyx duplodentatus | reverse complement strand
AATCATGGTTCTACACAAACCCGTCTATGAGTTACAACAGAAACTGTAATACTTTACATTATATTAACCCAAAAATAATTCTTTAGCGAATTTTTTTTTAAATCCGATATATTTTTCAAAAATTAGTGTAGCCAATTGAAAACGTTGACTTTCAGCTGTCTGTCGGTATATAAATCATAGTTCTACGCAAACCCGTTTATGAGTTACAACAAAAACTGTAACGCCTTACATTATTTTAATCCAAAAATAATCCTTCAACGCATTTTTTTTTTCTAAAAAATCCTATATTTTTCAAAAATTATTATAGTCAATTCGAAACGTTGTTGGACTTTCAGCTTTTGTTCAGTATATAAATCATAGTTCCACACAAACCCGTTTATGAGCTATAAACAAAAACTGTAACACCTTTATATTATTTTAACTCAAAAATATGTTTTTAACGCATTTGTTTTTTTTTGTAAAAAAAACGATATATTTTTCAAAAATTATTGTAGCCAATTGAAAACGTTGGACTTTCAGCTGTCTTTCGGTATATAAGTCATAGTTCTACAAAACCCCGTTTATGAGTTACAACAAAAACTGTAACGCCTTACATTATGTTAACCCAAAAATAATTCTTTAATTGTTTCTTTTTGTAAAAAAATCAATATATTTTTCAAAAATTATTGTGCCCATTCAGAACGTTGGAATTTCAGCTTTCTTTTAGTATATAAATCATAGTTCTACACAAACCTTTATGAGCTATAAACAAAAACTGTAACACCTTTATGTTATTTTAACCCAAAAATAATTCTTTAAATCATTTTTTTTTTTTTGGAAAAAAATCCGATATATTTTTCAAAAATTATTGTAGCCAATTCAAAACGTTGGAATTTCAGCTTTCTTCCAGTATGTAAATCATAGTTCTACACAAACCCGTTTATGAGTTACAACAGAAACTGTAATACCTTATGTTATTTTAACCCAAAAATAATTCTTTAACGCATTTGTTTTTTTTGTAAAAAAAACAATATATTTTTCAAAAATTAGTGTATCCAATTGAAAACGTTGACTTTCAGCTGTCTTTCGGTATATAAATCATAGTTCTACACAAACCCGTTTATGAGTTACAACAAAAACTGTAACGGTTTACATTATTTTAACCCAAAAATAATTCCTTCACGCATTTCTTTTTTCTACAAAAATCCAATATATTTTTCAAAAATTATTGCAGCCAATTGATAATGTTAGCAAAACACTATTGTACTTATATTTTCTATAGCTTTTAATCATATGTATGTTATATTGACGATTGTACGCCTATTGGGGGAAACATGAAATAAATATTTATTATCTATATGTAGTGTAACCTTGGTGCACTGTAGAGGAAGTAGAAACTAAAGTTGCTTCTATTAGCAAGAATAATATCGCTGAACATTCTGGTATAACCAATGCTATTCAGTGCGTGGGGGCTCTCTTTAAAGCAGTTCAAACTTTTGCAGAAAACAATCTTCGAAACAAAAAGAAAAAACAACTTCAAACAAAAGTACGCTTTCACCTGAATTTTGCAGCAAATAAGAAACATAATATTATGAACGCAACATATGGCCTATCACCTGCTCTCGTAGTGGCTTTTTCGCCTTGTATGTAGTTAAATTATGCAAACCAATTTACAATAGTTTGCATAATTTAATTGATACTGAATGCATAATACATTAGTATATACATTTTGCAATTTAAATGATACGTAATAAATGTTTTTAAAAATATATTTCAAGTGAAAAAATATGTTAAGTGTCAGTATACTACTGAAGAAGATGTTTATATTTCAATAAAATGCAACATAGACTATATTGATTTATTTTAAAAAAATGCAAATTTACGTTATAACCTGAAAATAATTTAAGTTTTCAGGACCATTTCATGCTACTCAATTGTAGATTGTGCATGTGTAGGTTAACAAACTTTGCGTGTAGCGTGTGCCGGAGGAAAGTGGCCTGCTTTCCTGCTTTGATTCAAAAGGGGAAAGCGAAACAGTAGAGAAGAGGCGTTGCTAGTCTCGTCTACTGTAAAACAACCTATCTCTGGCAAGTGATCAGATACGAGAAGGATCTCCCTTACGTGATGTTCGATCTACACATGTTCGATCATAGTAAACCATGCGAGGCCGAACAAGTGGTAGTATTATGCAAGTTATGCCTGTATTTTTAGCGATAAACAGTAGACTATCAAAGGTCTAAGAGCACTCGATAATTCATAAGATTAGTGAATTAAATGCTTTATTTACAAGCTATAATGGAGGGGTTTTTGACCTTTTGGGTTAGAATTAAAGATGCATTACAGGTTCTGGTACCCGACACTAGTTCCAGCAGGAAAAAAAGGAACGTTTCCAGCAATCGGAAGGTAGTACGTGGGATTAGTGCCAATTACAGTGCTGAAATTGGACCTGTATGATTTATGTCGGAATAATGCGGCCGAGATTGCAGGGATCTTCTACTTCCTGCTGGCAAATCGAAATGGTAAAACCTCCGTAATAACTAGAAATTACTTCTGTTATTTCAGCAGTCTTTTACCAGTTTCAAGGATCTAGCGATAATTGCTTTTCAGTCATAAAGAAAAAAATTAATTTCGCACCAGTGCACTGTTATATATATTTATGCGAAACGGTATCGCATAAGCATTTTAGCATAGCGTGAGAAATGGCTGACATTAATGCAAGCATACTTCGGATGCGCGTTGTTTATTTTAAGAATGTTTTACAGGCGCTCGCTGGATGATCCTTTCTATAAGCGCATAACGGCATAACTTCGAATTGGAACGTTTAAAAATAGTTTTCAATTATTTGCATGTCCCAGTGAGAAGGTGTGAATCAAACACAATTGATTTTAAACAAGCAGTAAACGACCTTTGTGCGTTGTGTATGTTGAAAGACCTTGCGTGCGCGGTTACTGTTTATGAATACCCAAGGTTTCAGGTTATCCTAAATATCCTATTGCATAAGCGTACGTGTGCAGAATTAAATGGTAGTATAGTTTTTATCTTGGAGTAAAGATGACATTCATATCATTTTTAGTACATTTTTAGCGATATTTTGACATTTCAACAAAAATGTCACTGTTATCTGTCTATTTATCCCTTTCCCTATACACTACTTTTACAATTTCCCTTCTATGGCTCAGAATTCGCGAAGTATGAATCCCGTATGGGAATCGGTATTTTACCCGGAAGCCGAAGTACAGGAAGAAGACGATTCTCCGGTGGACCTTCCGCTGAAGAAATTCTGCACGGACAGCGAATATCTCGGACAGTGGAGGAAAATAGGAATGGAGGGGGTCGGGAATTTCAAGTTTCCCCACGGCGTGGAGTATTTTGGCAATTTGAAGGACGGCAAGTTCCACGGCCACGGCGTCCTCAGGTATCCCCAAGGACAGCAGATCGACGGCATTTGGAAGAACGGACACCTCGTCGAGTACAAGTTCAGATTCGCGGACGGGCTAACTTACGAGACGCCCTGGAAGTACTGCAAGTTCTCCGACAGGAGATTTCAAATATCCATCGAGCAGGGACTCAGAGGGGTTCCCGAGGAGTTCAGAACCAACGACCCGCTTCCCAGAACGATCCCGCCGGCAATGTACGACACTGTGGACGGATTTTACGATCCTTATTTGAAGTGCGTGGTCAGTTCGACGGACGTGAAGAAGGTGCTGAGAATCCTGACGTCTTCCGAGGAAAAATGGACGATGGAAAACTGCAGGAAGGCTTGGGACGAAAACGTGGGGTACAAACCGGAAATGTACGAGAAGTGGACCACTGGGCACTTTCTGGAAATGGAAACGACGTTTTCCAATCCTTCCCTTTTAGTGATTGCAGAAGACGAAGAGGTCGTCGATGATACGGATGTGTCGGTGTAGAGGAAAATTACGTCTTTTACGTAATTTTATGGACCGAGGAAACGTCTTTGTCGCCCCTCCTTTTTTGGTCTGTTTAATTCCTTTGAGCACTGATTAAAAATAATTCTCCAGGATCGTGACGTGGTACTTAATTTGCTCCCGTGTCCTCGACTGGTTTACAACTCCCCCGGGAGCAAATTAAGACTGCTCCGGGAAGGTTGGAGACCAGGGAGTTTTTACGAGGGGAGACGACAAATGCCTTCCCCTCCAGGTAATGAAATCAAATAAAATACTATTGGTCCTCTATTTGAGGTGCTAGATTGATATTTTTTGCTATGGTGGTTTCAAATTGGAAATAAATATCTTCCCTTACTAAATAATACAAAGTTGGCGATAAAAGACCAACAAAAAAATCGAGATTTTCATCATCTAAATGGAATCGTTCTTCATCTGACCATAATACGTGAAAAAGTTGCAAGTCCTTGGAGAATATCTATAAATTCAATGCAAAATTCGATTATTTTCCCAAAATCGGCGGGGAATTAACGTAGGATTATAGGATTTTAAAGCTATATAAAATATGTTTCAGAGAAGTTTTTCAGATTCCTGACTGCGGCAATCTTTTAGTGGCAGTTTTTCATTCTTACTTTTTTTAATTTCGTTAATAAAATTCCTGTATTGGCAGTATTTTTGCACTACTTACTTATTTTCTCAGAAAAGTTATAATTATCACATTATTTGTTAAGTGTGTCATTTTTATGCACATGTTCAACTTTACTTTTAAATGCATCCTATAAATGCATATGATCTTTACTTGTTCTATTTGTAAAACTCTTGATGTAATTAATATTTTTTTTCTATTTTTTCAAAATTTGTTTTATACTTTTCCCTACCTTGTCCAATTAAGAAGATTTGTTCTCTTTGTGTCCTAGTAATCACATTTTGATTTTCTGTTAATGGGACTGTCGCTTCACCACATCGTTATGATCTAAATTTTCTAAGATTGCATTTATAATACTTTCAAGAAAATTTACTGTTCCACTTCTATTTACTAATTTTAGAATATCCATTATTATTACTCATTCATTCTTGATTTAGTATGGAAAAAGGTTGTAGTTGTATAAGTTTTTGATAATAATGACAATTTTCAAACGCGTTTTCTACATTTTCATAGAATGCCATATACCTACCGCTTTCTTTAATCAGTAAATTAGTAATTTGGCAATAATTGTCCATTGTAAGACTTTATTTTTTGCTCTTTCTGATGATAAATGACAATTCTAATTCTGAATTAACAATTGTATCAATTTCATTAATTTGCAGTCTGCACGTTTTTCACAAATTAGCCGTATTTCTTTTTAACTAGATTAATTCTTTCTTTAATCAAATTATTGTTGTTCAGATTTTTTCCGAATTTCCATTGTTTTAGATTTTAAGTTATTAATACAAACACTGCTATCTATAAACTTTTATTGCTGCTTGTCTTATTAGGTAAGCTAGTGAAAAGTTCATCATTAACCAAATCTATTGTATTACTTTTGACTATTTATACTAATCGCTTATTTCAATAACATTATTTCATTTTCAGTGCAACTTTTTAGTTATAAATTTGAAATGATCTATCATATTTATTTTATAATAATATAACAACACGTTATAGGTACCTAATTATGTTGCAGAAGATTTTCCTTAATTTCGTAGGGCAGAATATTCAACTATGCATAGTCTTCTGTTACAATGTAATATTGGTTCAAATTTATTTTTTACAAATTTTAATAAACACTGAACAAAAATTTTTTAATTCAAGGAGAAAACATAAATTATAAACATAACAGTTTAACACATTTTAAATATCATTCTGCAAAAATTCCTGCGCTGTTTTAACGGCGTTTTCATCACATTTTATACAGGTCATTAATGTCGAACTTCGTCTTAACTTCATTTTACTTGTGTGTTGTAGTTGTACACCCTTTATGCAATAATGCAGATTCCATAGCTAATTGAAATGACAAAAAAAACGTTATCTAAAGTTTCCCAATTTGTATCCCAATATGCTTTCGTATGCCTAATTCTAAATCGATTGAATGGAATTGAAAAAACCCAAAACGAACATATTAAAAGCAATCTTGCTTTTGCAGGGTCTGTATGGACGTTCTTCTTCGGGTGTTGTATAGAAATTTCTCTTTGTTTTAGTTAGATAAAACCATTTTTCATCAAGGAGAGAGAAAGTAGTGTGGGTGATCCACACCAGTTGATTCAAAAACTATTGTAGCCAATTGAAAACGTTGGACTTTCAACATTCTCTCAATATATAAATCATAGTTCTACACAAACCCGTTTATGAGTTACTACAGAAACTTATACCTTACACTATGTTATCCCAAAAATAATTCATGTTTTTTTTTGTAAAAAAAACAAATGCCTTAAAGAATTAATGAATTAAAGAATTATTTTTCAAAAATTGTAGCCAATTGAAAACGTTGGACTTTCTACACAAACCCGTTTATGAGTTATAATCAACAACTGTAACACCTTATATTATGTGAACCCAAAAATAATTCTTTAACACATTTGTTTTTTTTTTGTAAAAAATTCAATGTATTTTAAAAAAAATATTGTAGCCAATTGAAAACCTTTGACTTTCAGATATCTTTCGAAATATAAATCATAGTTCTGCACAAACCCGTTTATGAGTTACAACAAAAACTGTAACATCTTATGTTATTTTAACCCAAAAATAATTCTTTAACGCATTTTTTTTTGTAAAAAATGTGATATATTTTTCAAAAATTATTGTAGCCACTTGAAAAAGTTGGACTTTCAGCTGTCTTTCGATATATAAATCATAGTTCCACAGAAACCCGTTTATGAGTTACAATAAAAACTGTTAACCCAAAAATAATTGTTTAATGCATTTGTTTTTTTGCAAAAATCCAATATATTTTTCAAAATTTATTGTAACCAGTTGAAAACGTTTAACTTTCAACTTTCTTTCAGTGTATAAATCATAGTTCTGCAGAAACACGTTTATGAGTTACAACAAAAACTGTAATACAACCTAAATATAATTCTTTAACGCATGTGTTTTTTTGTAAAAAATCCGATAAAATTTTCAAAAACTATTGTAGACAACGGACTTTTAGCTGTCTTTGAGTCTATGAATTATAGTTCTACACAATCCCGTTTATAAGATACAACAAAAACTGTAACACGTTACATTATGTTAACCCAAAAATAATTCTTTAACGCATTTGTTTTTTTTGTAAAAAATTCAATATATTTCTCAAAAATTATTGTAGCCAATTGAAAATGTTGAACTTTGAGCTTTCTTTCGGTATATACATCGTACTACTAGACAAACCCATTTATGAGTTACAACAAAAACTGTAACGCTTTACATTATGTTAACCCAAAAAGAATTCCTTAACGCATTTCTCTTTTTGTATAAAAATTCAACATATTTCCCAAAAATTAATGTTGCCAATTGGAAACGTTGGACTTTCAGCTGTCTTCCTGTATATAAATCATAGTACTACATAAACCCATTTATGAGTTACAACAAAAACTGTAACGCCTTACATTATGTTAACCCAAAAATAATTCTTTAACGCATTTGGTTTTTTTTGTAAAAAATTTAATATATTTTTCAAAAATTATTGTGCCAATTCAAAACGTTGGAATTTCAGCTTTCTTTCAGTATATAAGTCATAGTACTACACAAACGCGTTTATAAGTTATAAACAAAACTGTAACACCTTATGTTATTTTAACCCAAAAATAATTCTATAACGCATTTTTTTGTAAAAAATGTGATATATTTTTCAAAAATTATTGCAGCCAATTGAAAACGCTGGAATTTCAGCTTTCTTTCAATATATAAATCATAGTTCTACACAAACCCGTTAATGAGTTATAAACAAAAACTGTATCACCTTATGTTATTTTAACCCAAAAATAATTCTTTAACGCATTTGTTTTTTTTTGTAAAAAATCCAATATTTTTTTCAAAAATTATTGTAATCGATTGAAAACGCAAACATTCAGCTTTCTTTCGGTATATAAATCATAGTATTACACAAACCCGTTTATGAGTTACAACAAAAACTACAACAAAATTACATTATGTTAACCCAAAAATAATTCTTTAACGCATTTGTTTTTTTTTGTAAAAAATTCAATATATTTTTCAAAAATTATTGTGTCTATTCAAAACGTTGGAATTTCAGTTTTCTTTCAATATATGAATCATAGTTCTACATAAACCCGTTTATGAGTTACAACAGAAACTGTAATACTTTACATTATATTAACCCAAAAATAATTCTTCAACGCATTTGTTTTTTTTTAATCCTATATATTTTTCAAAAATTATTGTAGCCAATTGAAACGTTGGACTTTGCGCTGTCTTTCAGTATATAATAATAATAATAAACGTCTTTATTTACCAATTTCCATTACACAGTATTCTATAGTTTACATACTAGAGCTTACAAAGAGAACAAAAAGAAACCAAAAAGGAAACATATATTTAGCTAGAGGCGAAGTTCAGATTGACTGCGAAATGCAGTCACCTATTCTCCCACTTAACCTCTTTGAGTGGATGTGATATACCGAACAAAAAAATAAGAGAAATAGAGAAGACAAAAAAAAACAAAACAAAATTGCACCATGGAGCACAGAACATTAGAGTACAATCATTCTCTCAGTAATATTTGCTTTAGATCTCGTTTATATCGCTGCAAGGGTCTATAAATCATCATTCTACACCAACCCGTTTATGAGTTACGACAAAAACTGTAACGCCTTACATTATGTTAACCCAAAAATAATTCTTTACCGCGTTTGTTTTTTTTTGTAAAAAATTCAATATATTTTTCAAAAATTATTGCCAATTCCACACGTTGGAATTTCAGCTTTCTTTCAATATATAAATCATAGTTCTATACAAACCTACAAATGTACATGAGTTACAACAAAACTGTACCTTATGTTATTTGGAACCAAAAAATATCTTGTTATTTTAACCCATAAATAATTCTTTAACGCATTTGTTTTTTTTTTGTAAAAAATCCAATGTATTTTTCAACAATTATTGCGCCGATTAAAAACATTGGAATTTCAGCTTTCTTTCAATATATAAATCATAGTTCTACACAAACCCGTTTATGAGCTATAAACAAAAACACCTTATGTTATTTTAACCCAAAAATATTTTTTTAACGTATATGTTTTTTTTTTTAAATCCAATATATTTTTCAAAAATAAAATTGATATATATAATAATAATAATATATATAATAATAATAATAATATATATAATAATAATAATAATAATAATAATAAAATAAATTATTATAATCAACTGGAAACGTTGGACTTTCAGCTTTCTTTCAATATATAAAACATAGTACTACACAAACCCGTTTATGAGTTACAAGAAAAACTGTAACGCATTACATTATGTTAACCTAAAAATAATTCTTTAACGCATTTGTTTTGTTTTGTAAAAAATGCAATGTATTTTTCAAAAATTATTGGTCCAAATCAAAACGTTGGAATTTCAGCTTTCTTTCAATATATAAATCATAGTTCTTTAACATCATTCTTCAACGCATTTCTTTTTTGATAAAAATCCAATATATTTTTCAAAAATTATTGTAGCCAATAGAAAACGTTGGGCTTTTAGCCTTCTTTCAGTATATCATCAGCAAATCATAGTTCTACACAAACCCGTTTATGAGTTACAACAGAAACTGTAATACTTTACATTATGTTAACCAAAAAATTATTCTTTAACGCATTTGTTTTTTTTTAAATCCAATATATTTTTCAAAAATTATTGTATAGATAGATATATTCTTAACTGTGTCCAGTTTATATGCGTAACATACGATACGTAAATTGGCATTAATGAAGATATTTTATTTTGTACGCAATTGGAAACCAATATATCCGAAAAAAGTCTAATTAGTAATATGATGTTGTCAAAATTTTAACTTTCTGAAATGTATTGTGTTATGCAAAATGTCATTAAAGTTGTGAATTCCATCACAGGACAAATGTTGATCACTCGTTCTTTTAGAAATATTTTTGAAGATATGGATTGATTATAGGCAAATCTTTTTCACACAGGAGTAAGGATGACTTGAGACGAATAACATCTTAAAAAGTTTTCTTTTTAAATAGAAAACATTTGTATAGCTTTACCGGTTTCACATGAGTTTTATTCACTTGACTTTGGCTACCTGTAGTAAAACCCTCCCCCATATACAAAGCGACGTAGAAGAACGAACCTTTTATTACCTGTGTTCAAACCCGGACTTAATCTTCCTTAACATGCAGGTATACTTTTACTTTTTCTATGCCGGCAATACAAATATATAAGAATAAATACAATAGAAATGACAATTGTGTATAATAACTTAATACCTGGTAGACCGAGCTCACTCGATTCAAACAACAAACATTTTTAGTCTGGCAGTAGTCTAGAACCTATTTTCTAATTCTCGTTTCTTAGGCTGGTTTTTCACGTTGATATTTTATTAAACACTTTAAATAGTAGTTTACAAGGCCACAATGTTAATACAATAATAGCTACGGATCAAATTAACGTAGTTATTTATA
Organism: Diorygopyx duplodentatus; assembly: GCA_033557515.1. Classification (NCBI taxonomy): domain Eukaryota; kingdom Metazoa; phylum Arthropoda; class Insecta; order Coleoptera; family Scarabaeidae; genus Diorygopyx; species Diorygopyx duplodentatus. The sequence goes on along the minus strand of JAWQRJ010001963.1, from coordinate 4,037 downwards.
TGTTTTAATGGGATATTTTATCTTTGATTAGAACTTACATAGTTTCAATATTTTTTATGTACAAATCCAAAATTGTTTGCTATACGCCTTCTGTGTGATAGAAATAATCATTTGGGGAGAAGGGATTTTAGTGGGAATCCAGCCTCCTTTACCAAATAAACCTGACGGTACGTTCTACGTAAGAAAGCTTTTAAAGGGTCATAAAACACAGTGGACTTTTATAACGGGAAATTTATCATCTCCTGGCTATGCTAACGAACGCAGTCCGATACACAGCACGTTCCTAAACCTGTACGCATAAATACGACAAACAGTGAAATCAGTTAGTCACTAATACACACATGATAACAGCTGATATGGAATGCTATAATTTATGGGCCCCTTTGGTAATATTTTCCAGTTTTTAGCAATCACTCCACCGCCAGCCCATTAGCATTCATCATCGGCGTTTTGGCTGCAAGTGAATTCCGCCGGTCGTAAAATCTGAAATGTCCCGACTATTAAAGTTAATAACACCTTACCGTCCCATTCACCGGTCGCTCGGGACGTGTTAAAACTAGCGAGCACAACAAATGCGCGCTAAAATACGGCAAAAATCCGACAGTGGCAGCGTGAGCGCAAATTGATGTATTACCGCGGAATAATTCAGGCCAGACGGAATTATGGCGTTAGCGTACACCGAACACACACTGGGGCTTTTGTGCAATAACTAATGGATTTCACTACCGAACGTTGTCGATGTAAATCATTTCGCGCGGCGCGGCGGGTGCGCTCAAATATGGAAAACGACACACTACAAGCGATTCCGAGTAGCAGAACGAGTTAACCTTAAAGAGAGAAGGTGATTCATAAGAGCACGTAGAAGTGGAACCCTGAATATGTCACGCGATAATAAAGGTATGAAGTTATTACACAGCCCAACACGTATTTTGGTGCCGAGTTTTTTTGAGCTGATTTAATCTATGTATATTTGGTGCGCTGGTTTCAAATATAACATTAATTTTCGCTCATCAGATCTAATTTTTGATATATAAAAATAGTAATATTACAGCAACGCTGTAGTGCGTCAAATAACACTTTTTCATAAAAATGATAAAATGAAACCATAAATGAAAGGAATTAGTTGAGGAAGCTTCTTTTGTTCTTTTGCGATCTTCCATTGTTTTCATGTCCTGAAACGATCGAAGTGGAAGCCATTCTGTGCATTCAGACAGAGAAAGAGAGAGAGAGAAATTAACAGAGCTTAAATATTGAAATTCTTATGTTTTTTTTTGCTCCAGAATGTTTTAGTTTGGGGGAAAATTGCATTTGAACCAGGGAGACACCTAATTATTGGTTAATTTTAAAATTTAACTACCAATCCTATCGCCCAGGGCGGAGCGTTTTTACAAACGCGGTCTCTAAAGCTTTTACATCGCGTTCTGCGTTTACCCCTTAACGATTTGCTAATAAATTGTAATTTTTTTAAATTGTTAAATTTATGATAAAGTTTTAATGCATTTTTCCAGTGTTTAATGTTGTTCTAAAACACTTTTCAACTGAGAATCACTTGTAATAAAATCATTTTAATTCATTTATTTATATATTAAAATACTCAAATAGTTTATAATTTAGTGGCGTTGTAAAAACTATAGCTGATAGGGACAACTTAGAAGTTTTCTAACAATCCAAGCACCAAACAACATTTTTTTTGGTTGCCAGTGTTATTCTAAATACCTAACTATTTAACATTAACGTAATGGGTTATTCAAACCACACGTGTATTGTTAATTAACGACGGCATTGAGATCGCAGCAATTTAAAACAAACCAAACACTTAAAACTTAAAGTTTTTACACGTTTTAAAAACACAACGTTTAAAAGAAAAATTCAACGAAATTTTCCTCTAAATTCTTTAACATTTAGTTTAAAATTCAGTATTTCTGCGAATGTCGCACTACTATTGCCCCAAAAGAGCAAAAATAAAAACCAATTTAATATATGTAGTTCGAACTATCTAAAAAGTATATCTAAACAAGCAATCTACATTTTTTTAGATTGTTTGATCTAACGTTTTCAGTTGGCTGCAATAATTTTTGGAAAATATATCGGATTTTTTACAAAAAGAAAACAAATGCGTTAAAGAATTATTTTTGGGTTAACAAGGCCTTACAGTTTTTGTTGTAACTCATATACGAGTTTCTGTAGAACTATGATTTATATACCGAAAGACAGCTGAAAGTCCAGTGTTTTCAATTGGCCACAATAATTTTTCAAAAATATATTGGATTTTTTGCAAAAAAAAACAAATGCGATAAAGAATTATTTTTGGGTTAACATAATGTAAGGTATTACAGTTTCTGTTGTAACTCATAAACGGGTTTGTGTTGAACTATGATTTATATACTGAAAGAAAGCTGAAATTCCAGCGTTTAGAATTGGTACAATAATTTGTGAAAAATATATTGATTTTTTTGCAAAAAAAAAACAAATGCGCTAAAGAATTATTTTTGGGTTAACATAATGTAAGGTGTTACAGTTTTTGTTGTAACTCATAAAGGGGTTTGTGTAGAACTATAATTTATATATCGAAAGACAGTTGAATGTCCAACGTTTTCAATTAGCTATAATAATTTTTGAAAAATGTATTGGATTTTTTACAAAAAGAACAAATGCGTTAAAGAATTATTTTTGGGTTAAAATAACATAAGGTGTTACAGTTTTTGTTTATAAGTTATAACTTATAAACGGATTTATGTAGAACTAGGATTTATATACTGAAAGAAAGCTGAAATTCCAACGTTTAGAATTGGCACAATAATTTTTGAATATATTGTATTTTTTGCAAAAAAAACAAATGGTGTTACAGTTTTTGTTTATAACTGATAAACGGGTTTGTGTAGAACTATGATTTATATACTGAAGAAAGCTGAAAGTCCAACGTTTTCAATTGGCTACAATAATTTTTCAAAAATATATCGGATTTTTTACAAAAAAAACAAATGCATTAAAGAATTATTTTTAGGTCAACATAATGTAAGGTGTTACAGTTTTTGTTGTAACTCATAAACGGGTTTCTGCAAAACTATGATTTATATACCCAAAGAAAGCTGAAAGTTCAGAGTTTTGAAATGGATACAATAATTTTCGAAAAATGTATTGAATTTTTGCAAAAAAAAACAAATGCCTTAAAGAATGATTTTTGGGTTAATATGGTGTTACAGTTTTTGTTGTAATTCATAAACGTGTTTGTGTAGAACTATAATTTATATATCGAAAGACAGTTGAATGTCCAACGTTTTCAATTGGCTACAATAATTTTTGAAAAATATATTGGATTGTTTAGAAAAAAAATTCGTTAAAGAATTATGCGTTAAAGAATTATTTCTGGGTTAACAAGGCGTTGCAGTTTTTGTTGTAGCTCATATACGGGTTTGTGTAGAACTATGATTTATATACCGAAAGACAGCTGAAAGTCCAGTGGTTCCAATTGGCTACAATAATTTTTTAAAAATATATCGGATTTTTTACAAAAAGAACAAATGCGTTAAAGAATTATTTTTGGGTTAAGATAACATAAGGTGTTACAGTTTTTGTTTTTGTAAACGGATTTATGTAGAACTATGATTTATATAATGAAAGAAAGCTGAAATTTCAACGTTTAGAATTGGCACAATAATTTTTGAAAAATATGTCGGATTTTTTACAAACAAAAACAAATGCGTTAAAGAATTATTTTTGGGTTAAAATAATGTAAGGTGTTTGGAATTAATTGGTGTGGATCACTCGCACTACTTTCTCTCTCCTAACACCTAGATGAAAAATGGCTTTATGTGATTAAAAATGGATAGAAGAGTTTTATTTATTTATTGTGAACAAAAATTTCCGACAATTACGGAACTTTATCAATGGTTAAAAGACGGTGTTTCTGTGCCTGATTTCTCGGAGACTGATTGCTACGTTGAGTAACAATAGCTACGTTTTTCTAACAAAAATTGGGTAACAATCTAATTTTAATGGAGCAGCAGGCAATAGCTGCTAAAAGAGCACAGTTGAAA
>JAWQRJ010001962.1:0-14531 GCA_033557515.1 Diorygopyx duplodentatus | reverse complement strand
GCATACATACATATATACATACATACATACATACATACATACATACATACATAAATACATACATACATACATACATACATACATATATACATAGAAATTCAGACCAATATTAATTTAAAAAATATTATAAAATTGTCCACTGCACAAGGGCAGTACAAAAAGTCTCTCTTGCATTCCTCCTTTTTTATAAATACAAATTAAACCACTTCACAAATAATTGTTTATTTAATGGCAATAGCTAAAAGTAATGCTAAAATTTACAATTATAAAACACTAACGACGACTTATCGGCGAAACCTTGACTGTACATGTAACTGTTCATTTGTCCTAATAAATATAAACTTTGTATAAATTACAAACATTTCTTGGTTAATTTCCTAATCGAACTTCTTCTCGTTTTGATTCGAAGTGTACAACGTTCCTTGTCCGCAGCCCATGTCCATCCCTCCGAAGAAAATTTGCCTCCCCTGAAAGAGTTTTTTTCCAATAAAATAGCTGTTTTACACCGAAAGGATAACATTACTTTCTCCATATAAGCTTTGACGTAGAAGTTTCCAAAGAGCACTATAAAAGACATCATGTACAGAATTAGAGTGTAGTGCATCCATAGTGGGAATTCGCATCCGGTTCTTATGCCATTGATGCCAAGAATTAAAGCACAGGTGAATTGAATCTGAAAAGAAAATTACATATAAGAAAACTACAAAAAAAAATTATTAATCTCAGACCAGATATAAAACAATTTTCAATGCAGCAAATTGCAAATAGATGCCCTATCATCAACTACAAAAATTATATTAATGAAATAGAAAAATACACTAAAATATGAAATCAATAACAACTAAATAAATCCACCCACTATAATCTTAAATACAAATACAAAGAATCTTAATAGGACAAACGAAAATATTTAAAAAAACAATTTCCCACTAAAACTATGAAATAAAGTACGAAATAATTTTTAATTTGTTTTTATTATGGTACCAATAAGTGTTTTTTTTTATAAAATCTCTGGTAGCAAATGTTTAAACAAGTTGACAAGTATAATAATATATTATTAGTTGTGAGTAATAACAAGTTAATAATAATACTCTAACCAAATATGTACGTTTAACATTTAAGATTTCAGTTTAAAATTATTTGTTAATCATTATCCTCGGAAAATCCAAGGAAAGATAAAACAACTCAAACAGTTTTTCGAAGACAAGTAATTAAGAAGGCAATAAAATTTCGTTTGTTAATCACTAATATTTATCCGGTGCGAATGTTTGAACGCGTAATTGTTGACATAACTTTTGCAAAAACGCCACTTGGCAGTGCAAACGTTAACCGCGACGGTGTCTTGTGCAAGAAAGTTGGCTTTAAACTTGTTAATTTCACTTTCTATAAACAGAACCTGCTTTCAACCAAAGCCGACTTTCGTTAAATTTTTGTCAGGAAGTATAAATTTCTCCTTGGTGCATTTGCTTCTGTCGAGAAAGTTGCCGTTTTTTTTTGAAATTCCTTCGATCTTGTACATTTAAATTCCTCAGCAACATCGGGTATTGCGATGGAATGTACAATACGGATGTACCACATATAATTTTCTTTTTCAGATTTTTTTTTATCTCTGTGCATCGAAAATTTAAAATCAATGAGGAAATAAACTTTTACTGATATAGAAGTAAAAGTTGTTCTTGTACTATTTTTCACCAATATTGAATTGTATTATATATATTTTTTTAAATCTGTAGATAATATAATTGAGCTGGTTTTGGCTTACTTGGTAGAACTTTTCCATATTTGTTGCAACAAAATAGGATTAACGTTCTACAATACACATTTTAATTCCCTTTTATTATTATTATCTCCCTTAACACGTGTTTTCATTTTGTATTGAATTTATTCCGAAATTTACAAACATAACTTACCATCTGTAAAATTGTTAAGTATTTCTTCCACCACAGAAATTGATACACTTTAGGTCCCAGTGCTGCCAATCCATAGTAAGAATACATCAAAACGTGTATCGCAGAATTTACCATGGCAGGCAAAAATGCTGAAAACAGAGAAGATTTATGTTGCTTACGAAAAATTTTAATTGCTTACAAAAAATTTATATCTAAAGCAAAATTGATGGGGAACTTACTGGAGCCACTGGGCACCCATTTTATGCCAATCCACCACAAAGAGAACATTGTGGAATGATGGTAAACATGTAAGAACGTCAGTTGTTGGTCCTTCTTTCGCAGAATGAAAAAGAAGGTGTCGCAGAATTCTAGGAGTTTGGAAAAATAGTACCACCATACTGCACTAGTTATCTGCAAGAGAATAAATGTTAAATATGTGATTGCGTGAAATGCTTTTTGTACCTGTAATTCATCAGGATCATTTTTCTGTCTGCACGGTTCACAAACGTAACTATATTTTAACCTTAGGGAGGCAGTAAACAGCTGTATCGCTATGTAAGCATTTAAAAACGCCATAGCCAAGTTATAAGGTATAAGTAGCCAGTTTAACTTGAAGGGTTTCCGATATTTCATTAATTTCGGACCGATCCACACGATGAATAAGTATAATAAAGTGTACAGTAGCGTTGGGACTGGCGAATCTACCAGAGGCCAACCTCTGGTCCGAGAATCTAAAATTTAAAGAGTTTAAGAAATTAAGAATTAGTTTACATTTTAATCGTTTCAAGATTAAAATGTAAAGGTACAAAATAAATTGCGATAGATTAAACAGCTTGCCTGATAATGACAAAGTCCAGAGGTAATACCCGTACGCGTTTTTGGCCATAACTTGCGTAGAATTTAAAATGGTAGCCATGATTTCAGACTGTATAGTTTTTTTTTTTTCACCTGGAACCAAAAATATTAATACAGAATTAATTTTGTGTTTACGTCAGCAGGTTACAAAATATTACCCAGGTTGGTGAGTGTAATGGTTTTGTATTACAGATATTTGCAGAGCAAAGCATATTTGCATAGACTTTTTATGTGTGTAGTAAATCACTTTTACACTGTGGAATTTTTAAAACTTGTTTGTTGGTTTTCTAACAAAACATTGTTTGGAAACGAAATTTGTATATTGAAAACTATCAAAAACTAAATTAAACATAATTAAATTTAATATAATAAATTTTAAAGAGAAAACTTTTAAAAAAGACAGCACACAACAGGAAGAATAAAAAATAAAAAATATATGAGCTTTAACTAATTGAATTTTATTTGAAATTTCAAATTATTCTTTCAAATTTTAGACAATTATTAAACTTAAAAAAAGTTTTTAAAAGCAGCCACCACCAACCAGCAAAGTAACAATGTGCAGTAAGTTATTTATTATTTTATTATTTAATAAAATAGAAAGTTCCAGTCACCTCTTTCACTTCCTTCCTTCCTTTTGTGATGTAACGCACTTAACTATTTTAATTATTTAAACATGACAGTTTAAATAATTAAAATGCAAAAATTGCATGGTCCACAAACGATTTTATCACGCTTACAATAAAATATTTTAAAAAAAAATTTTAATTGATTAAATGTTATCGAATGTGAGCATTTATAAAATAGACATTTAGATGCAACGATATAGAATTAAATTTTTTATCGTAATTGTGCACAATTTGGAAAATATTTTAAAAAGAAAGCCTAGCAAAGCAATGAAAATAATAAATAATGAAATTATTAAAAAATATCCAAAGAAAAAAGCCTTTACAGATCTACAAATTTATAAGCAATGATTTTGATATAACTGATATTTTTTGGAAATTTTATTTCAATGTCTAAATAATTATCTGCTCGTTTCTGCTCGTAATAGAATCCCAAAGCATCCCCCATAAAATCTAAGATTTCATTTTAACATTTTCAAAAAAAATCAACGTTTTTGGTCACTAGAAACAGCACTGATCACTTTACTCCATGGAATATAAATTTCACTACTTACTTACTGTTAGTAGCAGCGCTTACTTGATGCACTGTCTGTCATTACCTAAAGGGGTAGATAGTAGGCCGATGAATTTTGATAGACTCCTCACACTGCACTGACTGTGCACCCAAAGCAGTAAAACGTGAACTGCTCAAGGAGTGGAAATCAAGTGCCTTTCTACAGCGACGTATAGGATATTTTATTTGGAAAGTAGCATGTGGGTCGCCGGTAGCTTAGGAAGAGTGGTACAAGCAGTTCCGTTTGCCTGACGTCTTGTCTGAAGACGGTCGACCGAAAAAAATGAAGAAAAAGAAAGGCGTTAAGTTTTCATCTTGAATTTTCGCGCTGTCACCTTTGAACAATTATAATAAAAAAAATATTAAAATTTATTTCGTAATTTAAGTAAGTAATTAATGTCAGAATAATTAAATTGATGATGGTAAAGTTTATTAGTTTTTATATTCTTATAATAGCGTATTATTAAATGTTTATTACAGTTCACTTCTTTCAAAAGTGATTGATGTCCAGGTCATCAACGTTGGCTATGAATGCCTTTAAAAAATTCGACCAGATGACTTTCTTTTGAACAAAAAGAGACAAAGATTCTGAAAAGTGAAACATTAAAGCTGATCTGTTATTTTTGGTTAAGAAATTTTTTTTTTAACATCCAAATTTTAAATTTTAAATCGTATTTAGTCCACGAATTGTTGGAAGACGATTTTGATTTAAAACAATATTTAAAATATTGTTTTTTCGGATGAGGCGACGTTTATGCTAAACGGTTCCGTAAGCAGGAATAATTGCAGAGATTACCATAGAAACAATCAACATGTAAATCTAGAAATTCACAGGCAGTATTCGCAAAAAGATTAATATTTGGTATTGAGTATTAGATGGAAACGTCTTAGGAATATTCTTAGGAATATTCATTCATGCTTCCAACAAGATGGTGCCCCAGCACACTTGTTGTTAATACGTATACCAATTTAAGAAGATATATTGAATAAAAAATCTGTCTCACTACTTTCCCTTAAATTTTGATTCCATTCAATGGTAAAAAAAATAATTGAGCTGTACTATTTTTTAAGTATAGGTATAGTAAAAATATTTTAAGTATATATTTTACGTTTTTTTAAGTAGAGAAAAGCTTTCTTTACTAGCAATATAATTGGTTTTCTATTTATTTATTATTATAGCCACCTATTAATAATATTAATTTAATTAATCTAACGCGAAGAAAGCAATGAAAGTTTTTGAAACCAATCAACAATCTTGGATACCAATTCGCACAGGAGGCCTATTAGTTTAAATATTCGATACGACCCAAATCGCAATGACTTTCTACTCGATTTAAACTTGAGATCTAGATTTTCGCATTTTTCTCTGGAGGCAATCATTTCCTGAATACCAATGACTGCAAAACGACGTCAACTTAGGTCCAATTAAAGCGGTAGTGTGACTTTTTGTCATCGATCTGGTTTGATCTTTAGGTTTATTTATTAGGTTGTGTCATCGTGAGTTATAAATCAGAATGATCAAACTGATATGATGGTTATTATAAGTTTTTTCCTGAATATGAATAAAAAACAGATACTTTCACTTCACGGTCGAACTAAAATTGTTGCGTGATTCCACTTTACTATTAAATAATTATTATATCAAACGGAAACAGAATTATATAAATGCAGAATTAATTTTTTTACGTTCAATTTTAAACGAAGCATTAAATTTATTATAAAGTCATCGCAAACTTTATTATAAAGTTCACGTTAAGCTCGAAGTGAAATCAAGCAGGCCTCTTCTACCCATAGCATTGGCATTGCGGAGAAATGGAACCTGCAAACAGCCACCTTCCTGGAGGTAGCGAATCGTGTCGAGAGAGAAAATTTCTCCTCATCAATGCGATGGCCTTCGCAATATGACTTCTGGTGTAGTGCTTCTCAACCCGTAGAAGATTGATAATCTCTGTACTGGGGAAATCTCTTTCATTTTTGTTGTCCGAAACAATGAATTTCAACGCAAAAACAAACGCTCGACTTTGTTAAGTTATCTTCACGTCTGTCTCTAATGGGAATATTTGAAATGCTCTCGTAGTCTAGTTAATGTGTAATCTGCACTATCAGGACGTTAAGAAACGTTTAAAAAGTAAACGAGATGATAAGGAGCAGGCTAATTTGAAAATTAGAATATTCTGATGAAAAATATTCAAAAAATTTATTAATAAATATATGTGTTGTTTTGTCCTTTTTGGTCAGGATAAAGATTAAGAAAGAATGTGTATTAATATACGACTCTGACTATTTATTTTATTTTAGGACAGATATTAAAATAAAATAAATAGTCAAAGTCGTATATTAATACACATTCTTTCTTATTCATAAATGTATGTATGTATGTATGTATGTATGTATGTGTAGTATTATTTCAGGATCAAAAATCGATGATAATAATAATAATTGCTATGCATCGCTGGCCCAGATTTTGACATAATTGAAGCCCGATACATCTTCGACGCTACGACCTCGTTTCCAATGACAACGTTACCTACGCACGAATCGGAAGTTAAATTCCGGAAGAAACCGCAACATAATCGAGCGAGCCAACGAAGAGTTGCTTTCGAAATGGCACTTGCTGTTTGAGACTTTCTCCTAATAGGCGGGCGCAATTATCGTCTATTACTTAGAAGTTTTATTGCTGCCGCAATAAAAATACCTACCTACAATTTTGTTTATAAGTAAACAACCAAACTGTCGAAACGATGAAAAAAATCAACATTTATTTGAGTTTAGCCTTGATTATTGGCAACGAAGCCTTTACAGTTGGTAGGATGGAGCTTTAATTTTATGGCTAACGTTTAGAAATCTTCCTTATGCCGCCAGAAGAAATTATTTGACATCCTTATGATCTTTTTGTGGTAACTGTACCTACGTCACCTTACTGTATCTTAGAAATGAAATCTCACACAAACAATGAGGACAGAGGTCAAACTTGGCTTAGAGACCGCTTTTTTTTTGTTGGCACTCTTATTTACCAGTGATCGATCGTTAATGATCCATTGCAACGTAGAATTCAGGTTTTGAATTGCAGACAAAGAAAATACAGGTACTATCAATACCAGCTTTTAGCTTCTGGGAAAATCTTGATGGGTGAAAATCATTCTCGGAATTTCCCGCAAATTATACAGTTTGGATAGTAATTGAAAATCTAGTCTTTAAGTTTGTTTTTTTTATCAAATGCAAATCTCTTATAGCTTTAGATAAGAGAAAGTAACAATGTAAGTTGCACTGGTCGTTCAATACATCAAATTGAAGATCGTTTCATAAGATTTAGAAAGTTTCGTTTAGTTAATTGTATTACCATTAATTTTACCCGGAAATAATGTATGTATGTCAATACATAAGTGCCTAACGCCTAAAACTACTGTACTGTATTTTTATGTTATTTATAAAGAGTGATATCTAGAGACCCACATAAAAATAAAAGATCTGTTTAATGTTAAAATTAATAATAAACTATAAACACGTAAAATAGATAACCGGTACACCGAGACTTTCAGATCACCCTTTTTAAAAAGAGTAACTCAAAGCTTTTTACACACTTATTTAATTACGAATTCAGATAATGATAATTATCTGACTTCGTACACGTATTACACGTCTGAGGCTATTTGCATAATTAATTACCGATGCAGCGCGCAAGCTGCTTATATAGGGAATCTTCTTAACAGTTGGCCTTGGTGACGTCTTACACATGTTGGCACATAACTCCTCGCCCGTTAAGGTTGATGTTCTCCTGGACATCTTCTTTCTTGAAGTATTTTACAGTAATTTTCGACCTCTATTTATTCATAATGAATATGATCAAAATAACAATTACAATCGAAATAAGCACATAACTCAACACAGTATTTTAGTTTACATTGCTTGCTAAATCAATAAATTGTACTGAATGTTTGTTTATTCCGCTTATATTCTGCATTACAATTTCGGGCTTCCTTTTGACGGTTATATTATTTATTTGCAACTTCATTAAAGAGTTTGCATTTGCGCCACTTGCTTTAAAATAATTTTGTATTGTTGATCCATTTAAATTATAACTACATTGGTTCATTATTTGATATGCAGGGTGTCCGGTAGGTAGATGTAGATATTTTAAGGAACGGGGTTAGGTGAGAGAATTAGATGTTGGCAAAACTGTGTTTAATCCCCTTGGAAGCTGCCCTTGGAAGGTCAAATAAAACACAGTCTATGTCTTTTAGCGCACTTGTTTTTATTGTATTACACAAATACTTACAATTAGATCATTCTCTCACCTAATCCCCCCGACCTATTTTAGAAATAACTTCTAAACGGTGCGACTTAGGACATATGTATGTTTAATAAAATAGACCATAAATTCCATAAGGAACCCAAAAATGTAATAATATACTGGGTGTTATATTAAAAAAAAACACAATGTTGCCAATATCTCTGGAACCATGACACTTTGCACATAAGCATATGTGGTCCAGAATATTCATATCGAACCCCCTTAACGTTCCTTAAAATATCTACATCTACCTACCGGACACCCTGTATATTACATTAAAGATTTTCGTGTGCTTTAATTTTCCGCATGTTTCTTTGATTTCTAATTCTGATTTGGTCATTATAAAGGTAACTTCAGGATATTCAAAGATTTCGTACGTTTTTAAATTTATCTCTACAAATTAATTTTTTTGTTGGTCGTAATTATTGATTTGCTTAAAACACAGAAATTCGTTGCGCTTTAATTCATTACATATTTTATTCATTAACATCTTCCTTAACTGCTATAAATCTAGACTTAGGTTCTATTTGAATATATGTTTTATTATATAGTCCTTTATAAATGTTCTGTAATATCCCAACACACCGGTGACAGATTTAATTTCAGTTTTCGTTTTGGGCAAAGGGTATTTTTTTATCGATTCATGATATTGATTAACTAAATTTTTAATTACCGACTGTTTCTCCTTATTGAAATGGTTTACTCTTTATTTGTCTTTAATTGAACTTGTTTAATTTCTTGAGCGGTAAATTTATTTTCTTTGGTTTTATTTTTACATTTTCTTTTTGATTTAAATTCAACTTTAATAGTGTATTCATTAAAGTTACAAATTTAAATTAAAGTTTTTCGTGATCTTTTACGTTAATGATTGATTCTGGAATTTCTACTCCTTTTAATATTTCTTTATGATTTAGTATTAATTCGCCAGAGTATTGTTGTATAGGAACTTTTATTATTTGCCTTATTCTAGGCGATAGTTCTATCGAGGGATCTTTTGTATGAAGTCTATGCAGTCTAGTTTTATAGTTTAAATTTGCGTTGGTTAATTCTAACACATCAGTTCCTATTATTCCGTCGAATTTTTCAGAAAAGTCTCAGAAAACAATATTAAATGTATATAGGGATCGCCTAAAGTTTCTAACCCCAACCCAACATCCAACATTTTCCAAATTTTTCAACATGCTTTCAACATTTTGTCCAATATTATTTCCAACTTTTTTCTAATCCAACTTAAAAAAGATTCCAACCATAAATTAACATTATTTCAACAGTTTGCCAATTTTTATTCCAGCATTTTTCCAACTCAACTTCCAAATTTTCCAACCCAATCCAACTTTTAAATTTTTCAATATCTTTCCAACCATTTCCTATTTTGATTTAAGTTTTTTTTCCAAATTTTCCAACTTTCTCCCAACTCAACCTCCAAATTTAAAAAAAAATGTTTCAACATGGTTTTTTCAACCCTTTTCTAGTATTTTTTCAATTTTTATACCAGCTTTTGTCCAATATTGTTTCCAACATTGGAAAATGATATAAAATTTGGCAGTTGGGCTAAAATAATGTTGATTTTTTTTGAATGCTTGTTGATAAATGTTAAGAAATTTTTGAAACATTGTTGACAAATTTGTATAGTGTAAAAAATGTTGGGCAGGAAAAGTGTTGGAAATTGTTGAAATAAATTTTCCAACATTTTTCCAAATTTATTTCAACATTTCCCAACACTTTTCCAGCCCAAATTTTTTATATATTTTTTTATATTTATTATCAAAATTTATCTATCAGCAATTTTTCAAAAATTTCTCAACATTTATTAACATTGCTCTCAAAAAAAAATCAACATTATTGCAGCAGTGTTCCAACCTTTTCCAATTTTTATTCCAGCATTTTTCCAACTCAACTTCCAAATTTTCCAACATTTTCCCAACTCAACTTCCAAATTTCCCAACATATTTCCAACTCAACTTCAAAATTTTCCAATTTTTTTTTTATTCCAGTTTTTTCCAACCCAGCTTGAAAATTTTCCAACACATGTTTTAAATTTCTCAACATTTTTCCAAATACTGTTTTCAACATTCCAGATTTTTCCAACCCAACCCAATCTCTAACATTTTCCAAAATTTTTCAACGTGCTTGCAACATTTTGCACAACATTATTTCCGACTTTTTTCAACTCCAACTTTTGAATTTTCCAATGTCTTTCGAATAATTTCCAATTTTTATTTCAGTCTTTTCCCAAATTTGCCAACTTTTTCGCAACCTCCAAATTAAAAAATTTGTTTAACATGCTTTCAACTTTTTCCAATTTCAATTCTAGCTTTTTTTTCCCCAACTTTCAAATTTTCCAACACTTTTCCAAATTTATTTCAACATTACTTTTCCAACAAGATATTCCAAATTTATCAACAAAGTTTTGTAAATGCTTTCAAAAAAAAATCAACATTATTTCAGCAGTTTACCAACCTTTTTCAATTTTTATTCCCATATTTTCCCAGCCCAACTTCCAAATTCATTTTCCAAATTTACAACAATTTTCCAAAAATTACTCAACATGCTTTTTAAAAAATCAATATTATATCAGCAGTTTTCCAACCTTTTCCAATTTTTACTCCACCATTTTTCCAAAAAAATTATCAACATGTCTTCAACACATTCCAATTTTTATTCAATATTTTTACCAACATTATTTTTTAACATTTCCCGAATTTATCAACAATTTTCCCAACATTTATCAACATACTTAAAATAATAATTTATAATAACATCAGGCAGAGATTGTTAATGCGCTTGCAAAACTGTGTTATGACTCCTATTATAAGCAGCAGAAGAAAATTGTTACAAATCTATCAAAGGTAATGTACTTACCGCATCGCAGTGTCAAAGAAATAGTCACGTAATGTAAGTAAACTAAATTCATCTTTATTATTTTCGCAAAAGTATTTACAGGGTGGCGAATAAAACGGGGTGCGATCACAGTAGAAATTAGGTACAACACTTCACGATATACAGAATAAAATTTAAATGTAATTAATAATGACGTTAACTAAAAAAAAATTTGCACCATTTTCCTTGTTCAGAATAAGTTTCTGCATATGGGACACGTACTTTTGTTGCTCGTACTGAACCATTTGTACTGAAAATTACGAAAATGGTCAAGTATTAAAAATTGGTCAATTTTTTTTTTATATCGATGGCAGATATTGTTGAATGAAAATTATTACCAGACAAGCCGAATGGAACTTCTTTCTGCACGTTTGACACGACAACTTCGGCAATTGGTACGTTCCCTGATGCAAAACGGCGAAACAAATATAGCATTCTTCCACGCCATCGAATTTTTTATTTAAACTATTGTTCCATAGGGATAATCCATCCCAAATTCTACCATTCTGTAACAAAAATAGACCATTGAAGACCAATCGAGTTCACATCAAACCAAATTCAAGCGAACTCAACAGTTATTATTACTACCTGGTATCTTAAACATTTCTTAAGTTGCATCAACCAGTTTTTATGGGAAGTTCCGCCTATTTGTCTATTGCACTGTACGTCAGGGCCTACTAATGGATAATTTGTTGGCAGGGTAATCACCAAATCCATTTGTACATCGTCCACCGTGTATATAGCTACTACTTCTCTTACGGTAGGGTGAATTTTAATCTAGAAATAATACAAAGAATAGTTTCAAAGATTTTTGCTCTGTTTGATAGGATTAACTTTTCGATTTTACTTACAACCATATTTCTGAATTTTGTTTCGTGTTGTGCTACGTCGGCCAATTCTTGGCTGCACAATTGCGGTGAAACGTAAGCCGAAGTCACCCGTTCCACAACCTGACTGCTTCGCGATTCAGAATCGGTCCACCATTGCCGCACGGACGCCGGCAATTGTGATAAAGTCATCGAAAATACCCAACAAACAATTCTTTCGATGGTCGCACTGCTTGTCGGAGCTACAACGTTTTTTATATTACGATTTCGCCATAGAAATAACCCAACAATCTGCGAACACACGTACCGTACATAGACAATTCGAATTTCTTCGTAAAATATTCGTAGAAAGGCTTAATTTTGGATTCGGTGGGCGCGTAAAACAATACCTCCGCGGGCATCAACTTGAATAAATGCACGAGCAATTTCGATAGGTAATCGTGATTTTTTAGCCATTCGGCGTACTGAAATCTGACGTCCGCAGATCCTGTTTCGCACAGTAACAGCAAGAAGTCCCAAAGTAATGTGTACGCAAAAGTGTAAGTGTATGAGTCGGTGTGAGGTTGTACCCTGCAACTATCCTCCCCCAACCTGTACAAGAAAAAGAAATATGCAAAAAAAACTTGATTTCTATACAGGTCTTGTCTTAGAAAATTAAAACGGGACCCATTAGATAGACAATTTTCAATACTGTTTCAGACATTTTTCAATATTGTTTCCACGTTTGAAAATAGTCATTCTCAGATGAGAGAACGCTGTTCACTCTCTCGATCCGCTCGAGTCGGGTATGCCTCATACTCGAGTCAAACTGACAAGACCTGTATACTCAACGTAACCGCGATGAAGAACCTACTTCATAGCACTTAGCAGAATATGCACGATCTCCTGCGTCTTCTGTAAAACGTTCTTAAATCTCTCGAAAGTGAGCCCCTTTTCGTTTGGGGCGTTTGATTTTACAGTGGAGGTGTCGACCTCGACCAAACCGGGTCTTAAAACTTGTAACATTTCGTAGCCCCACAGTTGCAAGACGCTGGATTGATTTACTAGCAATGCGCAAGACTGTTTGATAGTTTTCGACCAGATAGCGTTATCTTCTGCATTGAAAATATACCGGTGGTTTAGGTGACGAATTACGCTGCCTAAGTGTTGTAAAAATGGCAGCAGTGTAATTTTAACGTGAACATCTTTCAATACTTGTTCTGCAAAAAAAAACGAACTTGTACGTTTAGAAGAACAAAGTGCTTAAAAACCTAATTATCATATTTTAGTTAGTATATTGAACATACCTACCAAATAAAACCAAGTTTCTAGAAACGACATATGAATATCCTCGGCAAATACTTCTCTCCACTCTCTGGAACGTTTAGAATTATGTTCTGATGAGTTTAAGTAAGTTTCGACTCGACATAATAAATTGTATACAGCAGCAATAAAGGCTTGCATCTATAAAAAAGTGTGTCACAAAAGTATTTGTCATTGCGACCTT
Source organism: Diorygopyx duplodentatus (assembly GCA_033557515.1). Lineage (NCBI taxonomy): Eukaryota > Metazoa > Arthropoda > Insecta > Coleoptera > Scarabaeidae > Diorygopyx > Diorygopyx duplodentatus. Next base: position 1,127 of record JAWQRJ010001962.1, on the reverse strand, counting down.
TATTACCTGAACATTTTTATAGACAACTTTAACATCAGATATTTTGGAAGCCCAGCATGCCAATGAAACAATAAAGAAATCCCAATGTTTATCACTCAAATCGTCGATGTTAAAATTATCGAAAACTTCACTATAAAACCGTAGAATTTGTATCGATACCTCATTATCGCTCCATTGAGAGAAATTCCTGCACAAAAAAATTATAAATACCTCAAAAAGATAAAACATTCTCTTCGAAAAAAAAACTTACAACGTATAAAACTTTTCGCCCAAATTAGATTTAAATTCCTCAATTTTCGTAAACAATTCATCCACCCTCTCCATAGTTTCTGCGTTAGAAAAAATCCTAAAGTTCACAATTTCCTCGACTAAGGACACTTTTTTTTTAGGTCGACAGTTTTGAGTCGCACCTCTGACACAACGTACTTCCACGGTACCGTATAATTTACATTACGGTCGCTGTACCATTTGTAAGTCCCCGTTATCGATTGCCCCTTAAAAATTACGTTGTAATCGTATATAGTTTGCTCCCAAAACCAATTCTGCTCGATTTTCATAAGTAGATATTCGTGTATGTCTCCCAGTTTTCGCACCAACGCATCGAGGAGTTCGAAACAAGATCTGGTAATTTGCGTTAACTGGTCGTAGATGTTGGTCTGTACAAGAAATTAAATAAAAGTGATGAAATCTTATACAAAAGACCACAAAAAAAGCAATAGATATCCACATCTATACAGGGTCGCTTTTATGTATGGAAATGGTCGATTATTTTCTAAACTAAAATAGCTGGAAAAAAACTTAAATACAAAATATTTAGGGTTTTTTAAAATGTATTCAACTAAAAAACAATATTTTGTACAGGTTGTCCCAAAAAAGTATGGCAGCAAACAGTTACCTTTTTTTTAAATAGAACACCTGGTATATTACTCGATATTTCAATTCCTCTCAAAATTTTATTGATAATTTGTATAAAACACCATATACTTAAATTTTACCGTTTTCGACATATCGAATTTTAAACAATATTTTTTAATAACTTTATAAAACATTTAGGTTCATTTAATTACCGTTACCCTAAAAATAAATAAACCCCGTCAAGTTTTTGAACTACCATGTAATGTTAAATC
>JAWQRJ010001961.1:0-14533 GCA_033557515.1 Diorygopyx duplodentatus | reverse complement strand
AATTGTTTTCTAGTTACCAAAACGCCCATTTCTGCATTAGATTGTAAATGAAATACACTTGTGCCAGTTATCTCCATTTCTTTTGTAGCTGCAGAATAGTTCGGAAGTAAGAAATACTTCAAATAAGTAATCCATTTAGTTTATGAAACTATATAAAGTAAAATAATGTTCCTATTATTAGAGCTGTGTTACGAACTATTTATTATGAAATAAAACAGTGAAAGCAAAATTTTCGATATATTTGACAATTTCTAAACTTTTGCAGTATAATTACACAACGCAACAGAATTTACAATTTATATTCGACAAAACGTTGTTGTCAACATTGTGGCAATATTTGTTTATCTAAAGTTTATTGATAATTTCGATAATTTAGTGCATTATTTAAATAAAGTGCATAATTTATATAATATTAGTTTACCAATATGGCGTATATATTAAATTATATTTGGTGACAGCAAAGCAGTGTAGAAAATAATATGAGCGCTGTATGCACACATTTAAATTACACTTTAAATTTCACAACATTTTCGGCAAATAGTACTACTGTAGAAACTAAATATTGTGGTCATGAACAAGGCATTAACCAATCAGATTACAAACGGATAATACGGCCAATCAGATTAGAAACGGAAATTTTCAAACTAGAAAGTTTTCAAATTTGAATTGTTTAATATGACCGAATAAATTTCTTGATAACATGATAGCAATAGTTTGTGCAACCGGGCATACTAGTCGTAATGGTAATAATAATAATGGTATGTTGAAAGTAACAATTGTAGACTTATAATTCAACTTTTCCATTTAAGTATTCGTTTTATTTCCATTATGTCGTGTCTATATCATGTAGAATACTATTGCGGTAGACGTACGTCTTTTGAGGTAAATGCAAACGGATGCTCTGTGTATTCTTCGCATACGTTTATTTATTATTCATAGCAGTGAGATGCTCTGTACTCATCCTATACATTACATTCTTTGAAACATTGTATACTTAAATGTACTTATGTCTAGAATACACGTCCTTTCTGTTCTTTCAAGAATAAGTGGTCCTTCGATGTTCGTTTCGTAGAAAAGCATTCGATTGTTTTCGCCAGGTAATAATATCTCGTCGCCTCAGATTTTAGTACCGGCAAATTCATGAATTTGTAATTGCGGAGTGTAGGAAGGGAGTAATAAATTCAGGGAAACAGAGAGGTTTAAGGCGTTGTAAAAATCGTAAAAGACTGCAAGCGGAACTTCGCAAAAATAAGCCGTGAGAGTTGCACGCGATTTTTCTAAAGAACAAATGGCAGGAGTTAGCACTCAAAATTTGTGGGAACATTTTGTTGTTGTTCATTCCGATATAAAATAACTTTTGAAGTAAAAGTTATGGGTTCAAATTGAAGTCTTCTTTTAATTAGGCATTTATGGAAAATGGAGCTACTCCCCCTGTATCCCCTCTGAGATAAAAAAAATTTGAAGAAAATACTGGTGCAATTTCTACTGTATGGACCATCAGTTATCTAATCTCAACATTATAAATATTGTTTAAAATTTAAATAAGTTTTTGTGTAAATAAGTAGCCCAATAACAAGTGATTAATTATTTGTGAAAACAAGGCACCTTGTGTAGAACAAGATTATGGTCTTTGTTAATTCTTCGTATTCCTCTCTGTAATGAGAAATGATAGTTTCCACTGAAAATAAACCACTTCTAAACCATCGAAACAAGAAATTCACTTAACTTAATCCCAAAGCCTTTCTACCCTTTGGTTAAGACCTACGGTGCTGTCTATCGTTTAGAGTTTCTTCTCCATACTCCTTTCCATTCCTTTCTACCTTGAATCAGCCGCATTGTTTAGTTTTCGTTCTATTTGGTTTCTGACCTTTGCATTTTTTCTTTCTTACTTTCTCTACACATACTTTCTTTTTAATTAATCTTTTTAATTGGTGAGTCTTCCAACCACCCTTCTTTTTAATTGCTTCTTTAATTTTTGTGTTCCATCAGTGGGTTCTTGCCACCTTCTTGTTCGCTCTTACTACTGTTCCTCATGTCTTTTGTGCTGCTGTGAAAATCGCTTTTTTTCACTTAATCGTTTATTGTTTTCTATTTCTTCTCTACTTGTGGAAGAAAATAAATATTTTCAAACATCAGTGTTGTTTCTCTTAATTAAGTGTCAGACATACACAGGACATTTTCATAGCTGTTGTTGCTATATAAAAACATTAGGTTTACAAAGTAATTATGTCTCCTACAATAGCGAAAGAAAAGCTATAGATCAATACAGTTTACAATATTATAGCTTCCCCAGTTAAGTAGAAAGCTTTATCCCGCTAAATACGGAGAAGATTTAGTGCAATCATCCGAGTTTGGAAGTTTTGCGTTATTAACGCCGACGGGTAATCATTTGGAATGGAGTAAATTGTTCAATTTACGGATTGTTTACTGCTGGCATTCCTTGTTAATTTTAATGATGCTGATGAGGGCTATTTTGTCATCCTCGGCGCACCAGATTTTCCTCCTTTTTTTAAACCCTAAGACGCAGTAATTTAATTAAATCACTCTCCTTAATTACCCTGGTTGAAGGAAATTGGGAAGATAAAAGGGGCGTCAAGTAGCTTAATTTTTAATGAAGGGACGAGGTGGTATCATCGATCGTTGGCATTGATAATGTTTTTCTTTAATAATTAAATCATGAAACTAATTCCCATCTGAATAGTTCGTGGTCAAGTTAACGAATTTTGAAATTTCAAAGTTCTCCGATTAAGTCAGATTGCTTAACAACGTTGTTAAATGCGCACAAAGTTAACACTGGTTTAAGCAACCTAGCACCAAGATTGTAGAGGTAGAACTATAACTTCATCCTTCATTAACCAAAAAATCTGTTCAGAAACTTTGAACTGAATATTTTTTATTATTATTGCAGTATAAAACCTGAGTTAACAGTATAAGCGAATGTTCTACTCCTTACATTTTAAGTTGGCTATTTTCTGTGTAAATATTAAAGTAATTAAATCCAATTAGGCATATCAGAAAAAAATTTGTTGAAGAAATTGTTTCCATTCAAAGTTTAACTGGCATCAGAATTTGTAATGAATCGTTGCTCTAACCCAATCGTTACTCTACTCATTTCTACAAATTTTTGCCCATTATGAGCTCTGCATGATCAATATATTATGAATTATATTGAGCATGACGAGTCGTTCAATAGTCGTGCTTACAAAAAATAACCAGTAATGTCTTAAATTAATATACGAAATTACGAACCATAAAATAAAGTAACCGTATATTGTGTATCCATGGATAAAAAGGGCAATCAGTGGAAGTAATACGAAACCAGATGCTCTGTCTGGTTTCATCAATTAGCTTAGGGGATTTTAAAGCACAGAAGGCGAAGTATGATGAACTATTTTAAACATAGTTTTGTGTAAATTAAATATGGTTTCCATATTTTACAAATTTAATTTTAAAACTATACATTATCAAACATAAATATTATTATAAATAACATAAATAAAAAACATAAATATTGTTATTATTAAATATTATATAATAAAACATAAATATTATCAATTAGCTATTAGAAAAATTTAGCTAAACAATACACAACAAAATGATACTAAATACGTTTCAAAATTAATTTTTTTTAATAGATAGATTAATATTAATATTAATTAAGATTAATATTACAAAATAATTCCACTTAATTTAAGTGATGTTTATAATAGCAAATAGTACTGCAAATGAATAAAACCGAAAGACAGGCTGATCCAAAGTAAGTGCGCACCATTGCTAACTTTGTTACGATTAAAGTTACAATATAGTTTAAATTGGCAAATTAGCAGTATTTTTAAAAGATGCGTACGTAGAATACAATTAAGCATTGTTGGCAAAAATTGTGCCACTACAATTTTTTGTAGTTTTGTTTCATTCAGTTCATGGTGCTGTCGGTTGTGTAAAAATTGTTTTCTCCCATTCCGAGAAATGTGATTTTTATGACAATACCGAAAATTTTGCAGAAATTAAAGTGTTTTTGCTAGAAGGTGTGTAAAAAAGAATTCCATAGTAAGCCAGGCCACTGAAATTGCAGTTCTTGGATACTTTGAAGACTACCGTGAGAATTCCATAAGAATTGTTAAAGACCCTGACTTATCTTATGATGCTGTTAATCGACTTCTCAAAAAGTACAAAATTATTCTTTATAAGTATCGACAGGTTGAAACGTTCTTGGCGGGGATACAGAGCGAATACTTGTTTTTTGCCACTGATATACTAATTTTTGCTGCCAAAATGAAAATAACTTACGTTACATTTTATAGACCGACGAATCGAATTATTCCAATTTGGGAATATACAACAACAGAAACCGTCATTACTGGTCGAGAGAAAATCTTTTGTTAGTATATCCAACAAGTCCACAAGTCCGTTTCAGCTTTAATGTTTGGTGCGGATTAATTGGTGCGAGAATTGTTAGTCGGTTTTTCTATGGGGTCTCCTGACTGGTGGAAGATACTGGTTTGTGGCTGAAGTTTTTAACCATTTCTTACATGAATTCGACCTTATTCCGAAGTTCGAAAAATTTGTATTTTCAACAGAATGAGGTGCGTGCTCATAATTATCCAGAGACTTATCATCTTCTACGTACCATGTTCAATGACAAATGGATAGGAACCAATGGCCCTATTCCCAGGCCTCCGCGGTCACCAGACCTAACCCAACTTGACTTTTTCTTGTTGATGTTGACGCTTTAAAAAAAATGCAGTTAGGCAGAAGATAAATCAGGTAGATAGTAGAGCCATACTGAAGGCGATTCGAAGTGCTGAAAAGCGAGTGAAGAAGTGTATTGACGAACGGGATGGTATTTCTGGTATCTGTTAATGAAGAAATGCTCGGCTATTTTGACTTACAAAATTTGTCACAGAAAACACTTGAACAAATTCGTTTCACACGAAAAATCCTTGAGCACAGATTTTTCATGTCCCTAATTACGGCTAAGGCTAACAGTGAAAGATTCAGGAAATTCCCCCTTCCTGCATTGTTGTGGTCCACGATTTACTCATACAAGTACTCATATTTTACCATGGAATTAGCTGCTTGCGTATATTTTGAGTCGCTAATTATGTATCTCTCGTACAAAAAAGTGATTAATTTCAGTTTTGGATATGAATTTTCAAGTTAAAATTTTTCAGTTTTCAGTTGCTTTTTTTCAGTTTTCAACATATTGGATCTACCCACTGCAATCGCACCTGTTGTATAAAGCAGGATGTTTGTTAAGCTACTTGATTACTGAATTCAAATTTGAAACTTCACATTTTTCCCACCTGATTGGCTAATCGTGTTGTTAGCTTTGGTTTATGCTTTGTTCGTACAGGTTAAAGTTAAAGATTTTAAAAAGTAATTTCTAATAACTAAAAAAAATCTGGCAGATTTTTAAACAAATATACTACAGTTATTAACTTCCTTTGCAATGAAAATATCTAATTTAATGTTAATTAAGGTATAAAAAAGGCAAGTGGCCTCAAAAATTCCTATTTTTGTAAAACCACCCATATATGAAATATTAGTCCGATACATAAATTTCCTGCCTAGCTAATCTAAAACTTTTGTTTTTAATTTAGTTTATTACGTCCTTTAGATTTTAATGCTAAAACATGTTTACATATTATTTGTATTGGATGGTTACAAAACCATCTCTATTTTTTGAACCTTTGCAATTTATTGAGGTTTGCAAGTTTGTGTTTAGGTGGCATATTGTCCAAGCAACTGTGTATTAAACAATTCTGTTGCTTCATAGTAATCTAAAATTTGACTTGGTTACACCAATTTTAAAATGTGATGAAGTGTAGTATTTGCGTAAGCTTATGCTATCGAAACATAAAATATGAATTAATAAAACATTGACAATAGATAGATCGAATGTGACAATCTCCTCACATCGCTCCGATTTTTTGCCTATCTATAATATAATAGCTTGATTCTACTGAAGTATTTAGAAAAGCTAGAAAAGTACAAAAAAAAGCCAACATCATAACCTAATCATTCTGGACGTAGCAATTGGTATTTTATGTATTTTATTTTATAACACGTTTACGAATAATGTTTATCTTCTATCGTTTTGTTCTCTTGTTGCCATGCAAAATACGGACTGCACAGGTTTGTAAAGAATAATGTTACATATTACGTCTTAAATTATATGCTGCGAATAAAATAGATATTATTTTGTAAATAGAATAAAACATTTTATAATTTCGCCTGCAGAATACGATCTCATAGCGTTTGCGGCTAGTATTTTTCATTAGCCCAATTCTTTTTTTTGTATTTTTATTCTGCTTACGAAATGTTTCGTGATTATATACAAAATAATTAATTGAGAAGAACATGACTAATAAAGTACGCAGCATTTCAAAGATTTTGAAGGATTGCACGCAAATATTTATCAATGAAAAACCGGGCCAAAAGTAATTCATATCATGACGGTAAATGTCACGTTAATATTTCAGAACTCGTTCCAATTGGTGTGCTACGAGCAAACGTGGCACCAATTCGATTGCATAAAATTTGAATGCAATCCGCTGGCCGAATCGGTGAATTGAATAACCTCAGTACTGATTGCGTTGCCATCAATAATTAATTGATCAGTTGTAACGGTCGCCAAAATTGACCCCTCGCTCATAAGCGGAATGCATTAGCCACCTAATTTTTTATGTGCCTTTCACATTAGCAAAACTTACTGTTACTTTACAATTTTCTAACATATAATACACACAATATAGATGTTATTATATCAATAGTCAACATAACAGAAAAAAGGTAATAATTATGTTATTTTGTTATTACTGAATTACCCCCATCATTCTTCTAGCTATTCCTTCAAATGTTTTGAAATAGGCAGTGAGGCAGTCGTATGTTCTGATCGATACTTTCAGGTTGGTAAAAATGAATTACAAATGACTTCAAAGCGTCCCAAGCTATACCCTCAAAACTATGTATTTCCCACAGTTTAAAGATACACTCCACTCCAATCCTCATCAAGCAGCTTAACAAGAAATTTCCTTCGTTTTTTTTTTAAATAAAAAAATCCGAGCAATTTAATCAGATTTTTTATTTTTATTTACTATATGGATTCTTTTGTTTATGGATAGTCAAGGGCAAGTTCATAATTTTCGTGAAATAAACAACATGGACCTTACTTAATCCTTGAGATGTTTTTTGTTGACCAGGACATTAGAAAAGCTAAGTTTCAGTTAAATACTGTGTAGTTAAAACTTTTCGAAAGAAGGCATTGAAATAATAATCTTTTCAGCACGCCCTCAAAAAGTCCTAGAAGGTTGTCTATTTGATTAATTGGTTTGATTTTTTAAAGGTTTTTAATAAAATATTACAAGAGGAAGTTTTGCTCGATGATAAAACAATCAGAGGTTATGATATTGGGTGTACAAAGGCAAACAAAGGCGTTAATTGATGTGATCTTTTTATTAAACCAATATTTCGGTGATAGTTTTCACCTTCTTCGGGGCTACAAGTACAAAAGAATGTAACAAATCAAAAATTGGATTACAATCACAAAAAACACAGAAACTTAATCAATAATTAATACATTAGGATTGACCGTTATTAGGATGCTACCAGATTACAATTAGACGAGTCATTTAATTGCAAATGGGACGCAACATGCACAATGTCAATGTTGGCGCACCAGAGTGAACACATAGACCAGATGACAGCACCGTATACTTGAAATAATTTTCGCCCTAAGGGCGCCAATTAGGAACCTGACATGTCAGTGAAACTAACAAGTAAAATAACAAGACCCCCAACTGAAACATTTGCTAAAAAGGCTTATTTGCAAGACTAATAGAGTTGAACGTCCTCGGGATATGACTGCTCCACAAGAATTGACTGTCTATAGGAAATTTCCCTGTCTCAGGATGTATCTTCCATCTTTCGGATTGATAATCTCCTAATTGCTTATTATAACTTGATTTGACTTTTTTTGTTCTTTTGTACTTATAGCCCCGTAAAAGGTGAAAACTCTCACCGAAATATTGGTTTTATAATAAGGTCGCATCAATCAACGCCTGTGTTTGCTTGTACACCCAATTTCACAACCTCTGATTGTTTTCAATAAAGTGGGAAACACCTAGTCTACCACCGGTTTTTTTTCAGCATTTTTCTCCAAGAGGAAGGCCGTGGGAAATCGTCCTCCTACAGCAAACAAAAGGGTTAACAAAATTATTTTTGTCCCATATTTTGGGACAAAAGTAATTTTGTCTTAAATAAATAAGCCAGTGTTGACGCTCTGGCCGCTCCAGGATAAAGTGGGGGAACAGACCGCCCAGTGAGAGTGGTGGAGCAGACCACACCCCTGTATTTCTCTGCTCTAGTGGAATCCCTTCTTTATCCTGAATACGTTGATATGACATGTACAATAAATACGCATAGATTTCTCTTAGATAATGACATTTTATATACAAGTTTCTAGTATTTGCAATGCACTATTATTTTTTGTGTAGTAATTCTTATTGTATACCCTGCATTCGGAATGCCGGAACTAAATACTACTGCCTTGCAACACACATGCCTCTCACCTGACTAGTTCAACGGAATGTTATTCAACGGAATTGGAATTACGTGCAACTCTCTATTGCACGTAATTCCAATTGCTGTAATTCTGCTATAATTGTACATTAAACATGGTCTGTTTGATGCATGGCTCCATGGAGTGAAGAGTTTAGCTTCAAGTTAGGATGATTTGAGAGGCTGGAGTGAAGATTTGAGATAAAAATTATTTCATATCCGTTGAAGTATCAACAACAAAACGATCTAGCAAATAACATGTTTTCAGAAGATAGTACTTCATTCATTCTTTTGTAATTTAAGTAACTCAGTGTGAATTTTTTAGATGCGTTTGCGTTTAGTTAAAAAAGCTGTAAACTACTAATGACATATTAGTGAATTAGTGAAATATCTGCAAGAAGTTAAGGTACTTTGATATTTTAAGGAGGCAGCATTTCTATTTAAAGGATTTAAAACTCAATTGTTTTTATACCTTCATTAATTTTTTTTAATATAAAAACCTTTTAATCTAAAAATCTATTCCAACCGATTCTAAACACAATTTTAAATAGTACACTACTAATAAAATTAACGCCGATCTATATACCAATAACATCGCAGATGGGGTGAAACTATGGAGTGACGATGAGGACGTTTTAAATGTTAACATTTTGTAAATTAAATACTTAAAAAACATTTCTTGTACTCTCCCGACTATTTTATTTATTAAAAATGCAACTTTACATGTTTCGGAGATCCGTATTCTCCGTCATTAGAGGTATCATCAATACCATTCGTCATGTTAGATTGTTTAAATATAAAAAATATGAAAACAAACATTAAAATTATTCAAGGTTAATGTAGCTGGTATTAAATTCTTTTTCAATGTTGTATCTTAGAATTTGAATATCCCTATTGTTCTTACGTTGTTGAGTGTGTTTGTGTGTTGATTTATGTATTTGTTATATTGTTATGTATTAGTTTGTAGTTGTATCTAGTTTATTTGATATATGTAAATAGAAGCTAATCTGTGCTGGTAGTTAAGTTTAGTGCAAGTGACCTATAAAGTATTTATGTATGTACGTAAATATTGTTGGTAACTTACTTTGTACGCTGTTTTGTGCTTTACTGGTTTAACTTTTAGATGTTAATATGCAGTTTGTTTCCAAAATTTATCTATTTCCAATGAGAGCGTGGTTTTCAGTTGTAAAACATAAACATACTTTGTTTATGTAGACATTTTTGAGTGTGGCGCCCATGCTTGAGAATGTGGACGTTAAAAATCAGTAAATACTTATTGGTACAGTTTAAATAGCGAATATGTGCGGGAAGCACATATTATATAGCATTGTTGAATGTTTATCCTGTAAAGTTATTGATGTCGCAGGTAACACAAAAAAGAAAAAAATATTTAAATATTTAATCAGTACAACTCCTGGGATTTGAATTCTCCTAATATTAATAAGGCGAAACGTAAATGCACTGCTTACAAGCATTTGCAGAAAGTAGGTAGCAACATGAAATGTAATACAATTCACTATTTTAGAACCCCTAGCTTGTTTCAAAGTCTAGAATGAACTCTGATTCGCTGAAGTCGAATGCCAGGAAAAATAGCTATCTATTATAAAAAAAAACTATTATGGACGTGTTAGCTAAACGTCACACCAAAACACTCCTGCTTCAAACTCCAATCATAAATGCATGCGTCGTAACATACATGAAGCAGCAAATTATTTAGATCTGCATATTTCTTATCTCATCGCAGCCTCATATTATCAAATTAGTTATATTTGTGTACTTTTTGGGAAAACTATCTATCAAAACGGCTAGAGGTAAATAATGGAACTTTGGTATAGAGCAAAAGCCTCGGCCACGCCAAAATCCATTTTCAAATTCTCCAACTTATTGTTTATCCCATTTCTTGTAAAAGCTATAGCTGCTTTTTGATTTTAAAAGATCTCGCATATCTTCTACACGATCATTTTCCGTTTCTGATTGCGACTCCAGTTGCTCCCCTGCAGATATCTTATTTGATTTTATAAACTTCGCTACACATTAATATCCTGTAGCCTTACCACAATACTGACATAATTTTTTTCTTTCAAAAATACTCGCTAAATCGTCTAAACATCTACTGTTCTTTTGTGGCAAAAAAATTCTGAAAGGTAACTCTCCCAACTACTACATGTCCAAATTTGAGTATGCTACTACACCAATTGGTGGAATTTTGTGGTATTTTCTGTAAGTGACCCTTTAATTTAACGAGCGGTTTATTCAGACTAGGAACTTTTACGAAGTAAAAATGTTAACAAAATATATCACAATAAGTTCGCTACTTCGTTCAGGGGCACGTTTGGTTACTTATGCAAAGACCATCTCCATAAAGAATTCGAACGTTTTCCTTCCGCCGAGGAATAATACACATCGCTGTCAGGAGAGTGCAGTATTCGATCGAAGGTCTGTGTTTTAAAACAAAATACAGAGACGCCGCAAGATATACTTTAAAGATTTCTCTCGGTAATAATGGACGGGACGGTTTTGTTGGCGCTAGAGCGGGCAATGGCGGAAATGTGGAAAAAGAATGAGCTCGGTTTGAGACTCCCAAAGGGCATATGCAGATGCTCTGGCTTTCAACATAGTTGAGCGTCTGGTAGTTGTGTGACAAGTGTAAACATACAAGAAAAGTCTTTCCCGGCAGACCCCGAGGGCGAGCGCGGCAAAAAAACGACAGCTAGCTAGATGAAAAAGGAAATAGGCAGTGTAACGTGGCAGAAAAGCAGTATCATCCAGGATTTAAGTCTTGAATTTTCTGCATTTTTAAGTGATTTTATTGTGCTAGGCACGATTGCATAAAAGTGACATGTATGGTGGCCCCAGAAATGGCAAATTACTGTAACATTGTAATGATTATTTATCATTCGATTTCAAAAATTTTAAATCTTATTCGTATTCTCTGTGGAATTTATTATAGAATTTCCATTTAGAAAACTCCAAGGGATGTCCTATAGTATTCCGTTTAGGCCCTGTTTTCTATGGGGGTTGTGAGTAAAATAGCATTCTTTTATTCCCCTCCAACTAATTATTTTCGCACTGCTGAATATAAATTAGCACACCCTTCCATCAATTGTCGGCTGGCAACAATCCGCGCTGTAAAATGTTTAGTTGAATGTGCAGACCCTTTTCGTTGAAAGGCCCACTGTAATTTATTTTCATAATTATGAATTTTAATATCCGGGAACGCCACAGGAGAACAACCAAGTTTTAATTATTTTCCATCCTGAGGTAATCCCTCGGCAGAAGGGTTTTGGGATTGAGGAACGAATTCTATTTTAATTACATAGACTTTTCACTGCAATGGAAAACTATCATCTAATCTGGTTCACTTTGTCCCTTAATCGCAGACGTAACCTCTCCTGTAAGTACTTTAATTAAATCCACAAAGGCTGGATTTTGCCACTATAAAATAGTATTAAACTTAAGTACTCTTGCAGCGTTCCCTACTAGTACGTTTCGCAATTGTTGTGTTACTTATCTTTTAGACATTCTAACAAAAAAATTTGTTAAATGACGTAGTTTGTCAACCTGTTTCATCGATTTAAAGGCGTTAAAAAACTTCACGGATGTAAGTATTTAAAAAGAAGTTTTCGTTATCTCCAGATCTTTAAACCAAAAAAATTTCTTAACTGTCCTTCAGATTTTTCCAATTCAAAGCACTGTAGCATTACTCTGACTTTTAATTTTGTTACCTAACACATTTGCTCGTTACAAATAACTTTGTGTTTTGCAAGACTTTGAACATTTTAAATGTAATTATCCACTTCGACTTGCAAAAAGTTTTTCAAGTCGAGCAACTCCACCGGAGACTGGAGAAATACTACATATTGATCGTAGTGATCAAGTGGTCATCATACGTTCGACATCTTCATCAGTCTAAATTGAGCTCCACTAGAGAGCTCTTCGCAAAAAGCAACAATATTTTCTCAACTGCTATTAACTTCGGCCACGTGCAGAATTGAACTTTTCGGAATCGATCCCATTCAATAGAACAAATAATGCGAAAAGTTTATGAGCCCCCCTTGCACTCCCCCATTCCGAGGATTGTAACTTTTTAATGAGGACAGCGTGACGGAGTTCTTCCAGTACGTTGCAACCCCACGTGACGTCGTAATGCCGCGCCCTTTGGGAGTAATCGTAATTTGTGGATCGATAAAGTAAAGTCATTGGAGATTCATTATGTCGTGCTAGAAATTGGTAGAGTTCTTTGGTTTTATAAGTTTGACGTAATGCCAAGAACTGTTCGTTTCCAGTAGAAATACTATGCAAATAATATTATTTCCGCCCTATGTTTATATTTATTTTAAGTTAAAGTTTAGTTAAAGTTTTATATTAACTTTATTAAAATAGTGTAATTCCCTCTTTGGATTAGTAAGTGATAATAGTGGAAGGATAAAGAGAGCGGAGAACCACAAATTAGTTACCTCTTAGGCAAACATTGTAGCTTCGCCACATTTATAGTCCTCCAAATGTAATATGTTGTTTAAATAAAGAATTAAAGTTCATTCTGAATGCTAACCCGCCAATAAGGATTTTAATGGACGTTTGCTCACACAATTGATGTACAGTAGATCAAGTGACAATGCGGCGCGACTATCCCACATCGACAGCGTAGCCAATATTTGCAAGTTTCCTCTCGATCCTGAAAGGTAACCCATTTGCATTTTTCCACAATACAAAGTGTTTTCTTATGTACGCAGAAATGTTAAATATTGTGTATTATTATTATTATAAGTTAATATAAAAAGTACTTTTAATCCTAATTTTATTGCTTTTAGTAGAAAACAGAAGCAGTTTTTTAAAGGCATAAAATAGGAACATCGTTATTCCAAACAACTACATCCGGAAAACTTTAAACAACAACCTATATTAAAACAATTTAATTCAACGTTTAAGATCCTTAGTCTTCTTGTTGAAGAAGTACCTCGTAACTGTTTCAAATTTATTGGCGTACGTTAATTCTCTAGTAATATTCTCCAAAAAACGATAACGAAGTAACATCTTTTGGGGATCAATTAATGACTTTCTATCAGCAAGTCTTCCAAGAGAATTTTATTTTTATTAAATTGTACAAAGGAAACTGTGAAGGCGGCGACGGTTAAACTTGGGTTAACCTCAAATGAAAGGCGTCGACGAGTCGATTAAAGCATGAATTGCTCCAAATTGGGACCTTTAGGAATAATCAAATGCATGGTGGGGCCCGTCAAGTCCAGGACCTCCATCAAAACGTTTACCAGTGCGATTACGTTTACGCTCCTATTAAAAGTGTCGAGGAGGCGATAAAATTCATTGGAATGATTCGCCCACTCATGAAATTGAACGCTTAGCGATTCGAACGGCGATTTGTGAAAAATGCTCGATTCGCTGCAATTTTACGCGGTGCTTATGATGTTTTGTGGGAAGTTGTTAATTACTCTCATTTGCGAAAAGCTTTAATAGATGTTTGGGCTTATTGTTGAAAACTGGGGGTAATAAATGGAAAGCTGAATAGAGCAGTTAACACAAAATATAGAGCAGTGGTCCTATTAACTACCACTGGTAATTGCCAGCAAATTGTTCCTTATATAATTATGACATAATTATGCCTATACCTCTATAATACCCACAAAACTTTAGCTATGTTACGTTCTATGTTTCTATCTTGAGGCATGTAGATAATCGTAAGTAAGCTACAACTGCACGATATCTTGATTTCAAATTTATAATTAACGAGAATATTGTAGTTTTTATGAGAGCAAAACTTTACAGAAGAGTTTGAAGTATTGCTTACGAATATTGTTATGATTATGGTCACTATGTGAGCTTTTTCAGGTACGATTTCCATTTTTATTGTTATGCATGCTGATACAAAGTAAAATTCCCGCACCCTTATGTCCTAACATCTTGCTTATCTAATATACTTAAACGCGCTAATCTTGTTTCTATATAAATATATATATAT
>JAWQRJ010001960.1:0-14533 GCA_033557515.1 Diorygopyx duplodentatus | reverse complement strand
GGGGTTATTTGTAGTTTTAATATTATTTTGTCTAAATAATAAATTTAGTCTAAATAGTGAAGTAAACGCAATAATTTTAAATCACAATAAATATGTTCGTGAGAAACAAAAAAAAAACAAATCTTAACAAATGATTAAATAAAATATAGAACCTAAGTGTAAGTCCGTTCTTGGAAACTCAGCAAATCGGTAAACATACGATTTCAATTACTGAATTAAGTGAGAGAAATTAAGTGAACAAGTATTTGTTACTTACGGTTACTCTCTCAGCGGGTGGACTGTTTGTCTACGGTAATTCAGACAGTGGCTGAGCACATCACAGCACCCAATTTAATCACAGATTCACTGTAAGTAAAAACACACAAGAGGAAAATAAAACTTAATCGTCGCGTTGAAGCGCAAATCAAGAGTGAAGCTCTTTTTGAAAATTACTCTCCAAGAAATTTTCAATGTGTAGGGTGTTTCTTGGTTTACAGTGGCGATGGGTTTTCTATTGGACACTACAAAACAGACCAACCCACAGAACGTAGCTTGGGAAGGGATGGTTACAAATTATCTCAAAACAACAGAGGCTTCAGCTTTCACACCACATACTGTTTTTATCGTTATAACATCCTCCAAGAAATCAAACTATCTGAATTTACAGGATACAGAGGCACTAAAGTTATTCCAAACTTAAAATTCTACGATACGACCCTACCAAGAAAACCCCAAAACCTACGCATTGAATTTAGACAAGGGGAAGGTTGTTACCTCAACGTTCCCACGGATTATATAAAATGCTTCTTATTTAATAATGAATCTCGAATTATTAAAATTAATCATAGATGAACGGACCAACTTCCAAAAACGGTATCATTACCTACCCTTAGAATAACCTTATTCGCAAAGATATATCAAAATCTCACAATCAAAATGCTGGACATAATGTGTCTACTAGATCAGTAATTGTATTGAGCTGTTTCGTTGTCGTCGTCGTAGTCACTTTTCTCTCACGAAGATGTGAAGGGAGATTCTAAATCCACGTGATTCTAAAGCCTCCGTAGTGACCAAAGTGGTGATTCTAATACATCCATATCTAGAAAAAAAAATCAGCGGGGTTGTAATCGGCAAAAATTATTTAAAAAAATACTATACAGCATGATTAAATTTCATTCCCTTACTTCTGATAACTGTACAATGTTTTCATTTAACAGTTTTATAGTCTTATTTATAGTTCGTTGATATACGATTCATACTCCTCCGCTTTATATTCCAGTAGCCTAAATAGTGGAATGGTAGAAGGGTGGTTTTAAGTTTTGTTATTACTTTTATGTCAAAAGCTCTTCCCCTTCAGCTTATTGCTCGTTGATAAGCAATCCATACTTCCTCTTCTTTTCCAGTAGTCTGAATAGCGAGATGGTATAATCGTGGTTCCAATTTGTATATGTTACCCTCCTGGGGCAAAGGAGTATATTCCCAATGGAAAAATACCAGAGCGATATTAACTGTAAAATTAACTAGTTGAATTATAATTAATTTAAATTTTTTTACGTATTGGTATCTATAATTTTTTAAAATTTAAAGTATTTATTCAAAATTTATGATTGTCAACATAAACTGCCGTGCTATAAGTTAATTTGCACCAGACGGACCATTTCTTACTTTATGGATTGGTGGATTGATGGTCCGGGCATAGGTTCACCTACGGGTCCCCCCTCCACTTCCATGTTTTCGAAGACCCCCTTCCTTCTGGTTGCTGGAAAAAGGTCTCTTTATTTGCAATCTACAAAGTTGGGTTGTGCACTTCCACCCCTAGCCCCTAGCCCCACGTCCAATTGTATTTAATTCTTTCTCCACAGCAAAAAAGCTCAGGTTAGCTTACCGTTAACAAAGTGAAAAAGCATCGTTTCACTAATATAGATAATATAGCTAATATATGTATATATTTCACTAATAGATATTTCACTAATACCTGTTTACACAAATTAATCAATGGTACGTTCATAAACATGCAGTAGGTAATATGGTTTTTAAAGCCATTTTTAAATTGCGTAATAACTATACGCTGCATTGTTTAAAACATGCCGTTTTCGAGAGAAAAATAAAACATTAAAATTTAATTTCGCTCATATAGGTTGGGTTAGATAAGTTTAGGTGTAGCACAGCCACCCGTATAAGTAGTTCATTTTAGCTAGCAATCAAGTTTACGTTTTTTTTTATGGAATTTACAGTCGATTTTATTAAACATACATATGTCCAAAGTCACACCGTTCAGAAGTTATTTTCTTAAAATAGATCGGGGGCTTATGTGAGAGAATGTCATGTGAGTGACCATTTAACTTTTAAATTCCAGGAAGGAAGAGGTATAATAATTTTACCAATCAGTATTTTATGAAACTAATTTTAGATCTTTAACACTTTATTAGTCTACCGGTTTCGGTAATTACATTACCATCTTCATGGACTTTTTGATTATAAAAATCAAAAACTACAATTAAAGTCACGTGTTAATATTAATGTAGACTTAAAAATTAAAATAACTTACGTTCTTAACATCACTACGAATTATACTATGGTAGGAATTTTAATCTTAATGAGCACGAAACATGTGGTTTTTGAAATTATAAGTTGAATTTAAAATTATTATGTTCTACACACTACGATTTAACAGTTATATGATTTATATCATCTGTATATAGGATCTTATATCAATTATTAAAGTAAATCTTATGAATAAGTTAAAATTTAAATGCTTAAAATAATAAAAAATAAACAACAGCACATTACAGATTAAAACTATTATGATTATATAACTAAAGAGAAACTTCATTATCAGTCAATCGAATAAGAAGGGAAAAGGGTAAGAAAAAAGGTATTTAAAGAATTTTAAAAAAATTGTGAAGTGATTATTTAGTAAATGGACAGGAATTGCAAGGGTATTAAATTTGTAAAAAGCATTGTAAAAATCACTTTTTTTATAAATATTTATTTCTGCTATTATTAAAATGGTGTCTGAGAGAATGGTAAACGTGTGGAATATTGTTTCCTAGTTGATCGTTGAGTAATATCGTTTGTGGGTGGTTTTTATTTGAATGAATCTATTTCAAGCTTTCGAATATTTCCATTAAATAGCTTTTATTAAGTTGATGAATTATTTTGAAATTGTCGAAAGTGAAATTGTGATTGTTTAAATTTATGTGTCTGCCGAAATTAGAGTTATTGCTTGTGCGGTTATTTTCTAATTTTATGGTGAAGTTTATTTTGGGGTGTAATGTATTTAGAAATTTATGAAGTTGGTTTATAATATTTATATTAGTGGTGTGAAGTATGACTAGAATATCATCAATCTGTTCCATAACATAATCTTGTTAATGAAATCGAAATTGCTGGTGTGTATGATCTCTTCTCAATGGTTCATGAAAATGTCACTCATCAGTCCGCTAAGTGGGGAACCCATTGATAAACCTTCTATCATTGTGTAGTATTTATTATAAAATGTGAAGTTATTTTGGTTTATGCAAGCAGTTAAAAGTTTTATTAAGTTATTAGCATCAGTATTGTTGTTATATAGCTATAATTATTGGTTAGTTGTGTAGCTATGATAATTGTTTCTTTAATGGGGATATTATCGGAAGGCAGTACTAGATTGTGGATGTTATTAAATAAGTTGTAACGATTTTTTATAGTATATTTAGGTGTGAATTTAATAGTGTTTTTGAAAAAAATTACTAAGAATTTAGATATAAAATATGAATTAGAATTGGGCGAGATTATAATTGGTTTGATAGGGATACCATTTTTATGTATTTTGGGAAGTGAATGTAACTTAGGGGTTTTTGGATTCACAGGTAATGCTTTTTTAGGATTAAAATTATAATTGTTTAATGTTTCTGATGTGTCTTTTATGATTTTTAGAAATTATTGTGAACAGTTTGATTGGGGGTTCTCTTTATCTCTATAAAGTTATTGTCATGTATAAATTGCTGTGATTTTTGAATATACTCTATGTTAAATTCGAATATAGTCATTAAGATTAAACCAGCGTTTTTGTCACCTGTTGTTACCATGATGTTTGCTTCTTTTATCCTCTTTTGTAGGTTCCGTACTGTGATGTTTTCTTGATCTATTTGTATTCTTGATTTTCTATTTCGGTAATGTAGGTTTTTTTCTTTTCTGATTGGTGGTGATGATTTTTTTTTTATTTATTCTTCTTCTGGATAGTTTTTGATGGCTGTTTCTATTTCTATTGTTAATTTTGGAAGGTTCAGTTCTTTTTATGGAGCATGTTTATGTCCTTTTTGAAGAAGTGTTTCTTCTGTTTTATTTAGTTTCAAAGATGTAAGATTGGTAAAGCGGGCGTCGAATTTTTGGAGTTTTCAAATTTTATGTTTGGGATTTGCCTTGATTTTAATATTTCTATTTTCATTTTGCGTTCGTTAGTTATTTTATGAAGTGTAATTTTATTGAGGAATTTGGCTTTTGAAATACATTCGTCAACTATCAAAAAATGGTATCTTATATTTAAATTTGAGTAAAGGTTGTATAATGTTATATTGTAATTATTGTCTTTTTTGTATTGTTTTCTAATTTCTGTTGTTCATAAATTGTTGTTTTAATTGGAATATTTTATTTCTGTTGATTTGTTCAGAAAAATTGAAGTTAGCTAGAGTAGGAATTAAATTAAAATGTAGACAGATTTTAATAAATTTAATGTTTGACAGTAATTTATGTACTTTAAAGTGTATAGTTTTCCATTTATTCAGAGTTAAGCTAGTATCACTTGTATTCATAATGAATTAAAAAAGTCTGTATTACTGATTTAACTATAAATTATAAAGGAAGGGATGTAATAATTTTACCAATCAGTATGTTATGAAACTAATTTTAGATCTTTAACACTTTATTAGTCTACCCGTTGAAACCGCTTCGTTTCAGGAATTTATAGTTAAATCAGTAATACAGACTTTTCTATCGTTATTTAACTTTTACTTTATATCTTGTGCCTTCTTTAGATTATGACAAGATAAATGTATCGTAGTACATTAGAATAAAGCAAATAAACGAAGATTCCGCGCCTTTTATTTTATTATAATTTTTATATATTTATTATAATTTTCAAGATGGATCAAACCATATTTAAGAGTTATTCTTTAATGGTGGAAGAGAATATTTTAATAACGTTACAACGCAACTAGGAAATTAATTACCCACGTTTAAATGGAGTAACAGATGATGTTCAGACTACTACAATGTAGTAGTGTGAACTTCGCCTTATATGATTTATTATTATACCTAATTATAGCCTGCGTCATTTATAACCGTATAATAATTGTTACCAAATACTTCGTACGCTACTCTTTAAAAACGTTATGTTAAGTTGGCGAATGTTGCACCAAAGTTTTCATAAATCAGATGAAGGCGTAGGTTCTTTAGTAACGTTCGTATATTAGAAACATAAAGGAAGAGAAGAATACAAAAATATGTGTAATATATTAATAGTATGTAATACTATACATGGTTTCACAGCATGGTTTTCAATCCACCTTTCATGTCCACCAAGACTACAGCGGTAGATTAATGTACATTTAATTTATATTCCTTTAATATTCCTTCGTAACTTAAGTTTAACCCAATCTCAAAGTTTACCCACAGAGAAGAAAACCATTATTTAATTCCAATTCCCTGTAAAACATTTCTGGATTTTAAAAATTAGGTCTCTGTTCACTGAGATTAGATCGCAGCGATTAGGTTGTTGTTGTGTTAAACTGTTGTCGCAGTTTGCCGTTGATAAATTATAGAATTTAGGTATCAATGGTTCTGCATTGGGTTGAATAAAATCATTTCTTTCGGAGCGGAAGCTTAGAGTTGTTTTTGCCAGAGTTCCTAGAGACGCACATGTTTGACAAGTTTAATAATGTTTAATGGCTATCAAATAGTGGATTGAAATTTAATGGTTTTCCGAATAAGCTTTTAGTTGTTTACCTTGTTGAACGATTAAATTTTAAGTGCCTGGAAGATCGAGCTCGTTCGGAGGACTCTCTACACGAAATTAAATACATCATTTTATCCTATATTAAGGTCAAAGGGAACTATTGATCAGGAATCTATGCTTGACGTCTACTACTGCTTATACCCTTTCTATTTTATTATCTAAGTAATCATGCATTTTGGATTCCTATGCACATTATGTGAGCTGGATCCTTGGCATGAAGCTGTTGTACTTAAAGTTATGTAATTCGTGTTGTTTCAATAACCTCTGAATAGAACTGTATGAAATACTTAAATCCGCAGAGGCCGATCGAATTGAAACATTTGGATATGTAGGAAAATGCGCCAATACATTAATTTCATTGTTCTCATTAGATCTGATGGGATTGGGTAATATCCTTTCTGCATAGCGGCTGCCAAGCCCAGCAAGATTGGCTTGCAATCTTCTAAATTTGTATCGCTTCATTGATGGTAATGCGGGATAGTTTTCATTAAATATTCTACAAGTTCTACTAATGATTTTTTGGCATCGTACATAAATTAGATTAATTACTATCCATTTTCTTAGCAATAAGACCGCAACAGTACGAAACACCAATAATAAACATAATGCGTGTATGATCGCATTAAACATTATTTATTGAATCATTTTACACGGAAAATGATAAAAGCTGCCCGAAAATAATAAATAATAGACAAACCAAATAAAATTCTCATTTTGGAACAAAATAATTTCATTGAAAACTTTTCTCCTTCGGGTTTTTGAGATATGATGTTGTTTCATGTTTGATACAATAACTTCAAAATTGGGGCTTTTTGATGTAAGAGCAATTTGAATGCAGTCTTCGGCGTTCAATCGATTTCTGTTCTTCGTTTTTATGTTCACTAGAGTGGAAAAGATCTGCTTTGTTCTCAAATTAAATACGTGCTTCATTATTAGATCGAAGGTCAAGAAGTGCCTCTGCCAAAGCTTGAGGCTCTTCTGGTATGTTACCAATTTCACATTTAAAAGTATCTACAACCCAACTGACAGTATGTATATCAAGATCTGGAAAGTAATCAAAGAACCGCTCTCTGAGTTTGGTAAGATGTAATATTTTCACAATTTTCCAAAAACAAAGCTAACTTTGAAAAAGAAGCTATCTGTTCTACTTTCTGTCTCCAATTAGAAGCTTTAATCCAAACGCTGACATTTTTTTCTCTGGCTGAAACGATTGATATTTTTCCCTTGCAATTTGTTTAATACAAATTATATCATTTTATATCCTCCATTTATATCCTCATAAATGTCAGCTAAATATGCGAGATGTGCAACACACGGGGAGTTTTTAAACTTATATGCGAGAATATGCTTTTGATCAACCATAAAAATTTCAAGTTCAGTTTTGAGAACCCCATACTCGTTCAGAACATTTCTACGAGTGAGTCACCTCACTTCTATATAATAAAGTAGGTCTGTATATTCAGCTTCACCGTCCTGACATAATTCACGAAAGAGACGCGTGTTTAGTGTATGTCCTTTGACAGCATTAACAATCTTGATGACAACATGCATGACGGCTTCCAGTGTAGGTTCCAAATATTTGAAAAAAATGCCTGACGATGGATCAAACAGTGACTAACTTCAAATTTTGGATTATTTTTGCTGACGAAAGTCGAAAAACCATTAATATAACCCAACATAGCTGGAGCTCTATCAACAGACACAGCAATGCAGTTTTCCCACTTTAAATTAATGCTTTTAGTATTAAAGTATTCATTAAGCTTATTATACACATCAATTCCACGAGATCTCAGCTCGAGAGGAGAACAATTCCTGTTCAATTACATGTGTACCTTTGTAGCAAACATACACCATCAGCTGTGAATTGCTACTGATATCTGTAGTCTCATCAAGCTGAATATCAAAACATTTTCTGCCAAGATAGAAATTCTTTCTTACAGATAGAATTCTTACAGACAATGGCAATGATTTCTCGACTACATCTGGCTTTTCTTCACACAAAAATGAAATCTTCGCGGTACTGCCAGAGATAAAACAAGAACTACATTCTAAAACGTCAAGTGCTGAAAGTTATTGCCCCTTTTTAACCCTGAATCATAAAATAGAGAACAACAGCGGAGGAAGGTTTAACTAGAAAAAGAGGCGATGTACTTCTACAAACAAATGGCTTTTAAAATTCTTAATTTGATGTCTCAAACTCGCGATTTATTACAGTTTTTATTTGTTCCCATGTCTCTGACGACATCCTCTATGTTTGATGGGTTCTCGTCCTAGTTTTCTTCAATCTTCTCGTGTTCATTTTCCCTTCTTTCTGTGCTTTACCATTTAAAATTCTTCGAAACAATCTCTACATAGTTTTGTTGCTTGATGTTTGTCTATGAGCATTTCTCCATTTTTTCCTCTGCAGAACACTGACCTGGGTCCACCTCCTTGCTTTTAATTTTTATTCCTTGTACAACTGCCTCAATTTCCGTCATAAATCCATCGTTGTATTTTCTCTCTTTCTCCTCCTAATATACATTTTACATTCTCTTCTCTGTTGATTGTATGCATTTTTTGTTTCCTCTGTTCAATTTTTTATTGCCTTCATAAATTATAGACATCAGTCTGTATTTGATCTTAAACTGAAGAATTGTTTTTTTAACATTTTGCATACATCATTTTAATTTTTCACATAATTTCAGAAAGATTGTTCTAATAAAGCTATGCGAGGATCTTCTCTCCTGGCACATATGCAACAGAAACCGCATTTTCCTCCTCGAAATTCAAATTGTGCGCCCAGCGCTAGAGAACCCAACACATTTCGAAAAGTTGGCACGAACCTATCTAAGAATAGCACGTTCGGGCCGGGTCCATAGTGCGTTTGCGGGCGAGTGTCGCGGTGTGCCATGGGAAACACATCGGCCAAACCTAATTCCAAACAGAGAAACAAAAAGGTACACTGGAAGGCCGCTGGTAAGCACCAACCATCTCTGCACTTCGCCGAATATGTCCCCAAAGTTCGCCTTGGATCCTTGTCGTTTGAGTGCTTGTGTCTGTTTTATTTATAAACCTCCAGAGTATAATAGTCTAGCTGTTTCGTTTAATGAGTGCGTGTTTTTTTTTGTTTGAACGTCCAAACAGTTGATGCAGTGTTTATTCTCGCCTGTTTGGCTTTATCTTTGTTTTATTACAAGTGATGTCTTGGTTGATATATTCTTGTTTTGTATTTTTTAGACCGCCCCAGCAGACCTGGAAAACCCGAACTTGCTTCTTCCGATGCTGATATTTCAGCTGACGTCTTGACGATTAAGTGGAGTCGTCCTCACAAAGATGGTGGCTCACCAATCGCCGGATACTTCGTGGAACACCGCAGGGTTGGTTCCCCACACTGGGTTCGGGCCACACCAGCTTTGGTACCGTTCCCAGAATTGACCCTGAGCGGTTTGGAACCAGGTTGGAGGTACCAGTTTAGAGTTTGCGCCGAAAACGCCGTCGGTCTATCAGATCCAAGCGAATTATCAGAACCACTGGTTGTAACCTTACAAAGATCGGCAATAACCACACCAAGATTCACGCAAGAACTCAAAGACACCACAGCTTTGGAAAATGACAAAATCGAATTTGTAGTCCACTTTATGGGGCAACCGCCGCCTAAGGTTTCCTGGTTCAAAGACGGCTTCGAAATCTTCAGCAGCAGACGGATCAGGATCCTCACGGAATCCGATAGGAGCGTTCTGACAATCCATCAAACCCAACTGGTAGACGCGGGTGAAATCAAGTGTGCCGTGACGAACAAGTCCGGACGCGCCTCGACCAAAGCTATCCTGACCTTGGAAGCTCCGCCCAGCATTCGCCTTCCCAGGCAATACGAAGAAGGACTCCTCTTCGAAATAGGAGAAGTCATCCGTTTAAAAGTGTCCGTGGTAGGTCTTCCAACTCCACTGGTGTTTTGGAGCCACAACGGTGAATCTTTGCAAACTTCCGAACGATACGAAATCGAAAACTTCGACAATATTTCCACTCTAAGGATCAACGAGGCCACGCGCTCCGATCGCGGCGAATACCAGATCAAAGCGGTCAACAAATTGGGACAAGATTCCACGGCATTCCTTGTGACAGTAACCGATAAACCATCAGCACCGAACAAGGCTAGAGTAGTCATGACCTTAGGAAGATCAGTTACCTTATCGTGGAACACCCCAGAAGATGACGGGGGATGCAAAATCGGGAATTACATAATCGAGTACTATAGGCTAGGATGGGATGTTTGGCTAAAGGCAGCCACTAGCAGACAACTGAGTACAGTGCTTGGAGATCTAATAGAAGGTAGCCAGTATAGGTTCCGCGTTAAAGCGGAGAGCCCTTACGGTATAAGCGAACCCAGTGGAGAAACGGAAACCGTATTTATTCCAGATGCAAAAAGGGGCATCACAGAACCCAGAAGTCTGAGTCAGCCCAGAGAAATTCCTTTCGAAACCACCACGCCAACTCTGCCTCAAAGGAAACACAAACCCAGATCCCAATCGTCCACCAGAGCTGAGATGCACGTTAAATTCCAGAAATCCGATGACGTGCCACATCGTCCAGAAAGAACCAAAGTCAAAACTCCACAAAGAACCCCAGAACCGTCTCCAAGATTACACAGAAGGGAGCTGAACAAGGAGAACATCAACAAAGCCATTTTTGATAGGGCTTCCATGACTAGGGATCTCGCTTATGGCACTCCAGATTTCAAGATCAAAAAGACGGATGTGGTGCAACCACCTGCGAGCGTCGTAAAGTCTACGATCACAAGACCTTTGTCCCCACGCCTGCAGTCGCAGAACACCACACCTCCTCGTTACAATTTGCTTGAGAAGCAACGATCGCCCAGTCCCCTAGTCCAAAAAGAAAGATCACCAAGCCCGTACATTATGAGGAAATTAAGATCACCAAGCCCGATAAAAATGAAGCATAAAGATAGGTCGCCTAGTCCAAACAAGTTTCTCCATACAAGATCTCCAAGTCCGAACGTAGAAAGGAAGACTTCGAAAGACTTCACTGGGAGCTCGGAATTTATGCTGGTTTTGCTTCCGAACGAAAATAGAAGTAAGTTTTTGTTGATTTCTCCTCTAAAATCTATCTCGGCTCAGATAAGATCAATTTTATCTCAGTTTTTGCATTTCAACTTTTTTTGTGTTATCCTCAACCAAAAGTGTCACTAATACTGATTAAAAATTCCAGATATGTGGAAAAGAAAATATTATTTGCTTCTGTTGCATAAGAATGACATGAATGCTATAAAAAGAAACCTCCCTCAGTTAGGATGGAAGACTTAAATTTTGACTTGATTTTTCCAGATGACGATCACCATTTCGACGATAATTCCACTCCACCACCTCTTTCCTTGTCAGCGCCAGAACTGGGTGCGGAGCCCCCATTTATCCTTGGAGGTCTGAAGTACTCCTCGAGCTCTTCGGATCTTCTCCACGAAAGGTCCATGATGAGGTTCTACGAGGCCGCGCTGGCAGAAGAAGGAGAGAGGTCGAGGAGGAAGGATAAACTGTCTAGCCTGATACCGAAAATCCAAATCAACGACAACGAGATCTCGTTGGAACGAAAGTTATCCTTGAAGAGGAGATTTTCAGCCGGAGTGGTTCCCCAGCAGATTCTCTGGGCACAGAAGAGGCACAGCTTGAGGAACTCAGGCGACATCCACGAGATCCTCGAAGGTAAATTACACAGATTCCCACTGAGTGTGGAGGAGAAAAGGGAGATCATGATGAACAAGAAGAGGTCGGAATCGGAAGAGAGGGAGGAGGAGATGTTTGAGAATTTACGAAGTCAAACGAAGGAGAGGCCGAAGTTGGTTAAAAAGAGGAACATCGATGTGGTGGACTTGACGAAATGGGAGGAGGAGGTTTCGGAGGAATCCTCCGATGAAAGGATCTACGATCAGGTACCAGATGTCAAAAGGGAGGAGGAAGATGAAGATGTGACTTATAATCCTTTTGTAAGGTCGATGAATCCGAAGGAACATCAACCGTTTGAAATTTTGACCAAGCCTAGCAAGCTGCCAGATCCAAACTTTAAGCCGAAACCAATTCTGAAGAAAACTGGTGATGAATTGGATGTTAACCAAAATGGGACTTCTACGGCCACAACGTCTAGGAGTGTTTCCATGTCTCCAGAGACAGTAGAAGCGTCGACTGGAAATTATGACTTTAATAAAAGGAGGAGTGTGCCCAAGATAAGTCGTGTTAGCAATTTGGAGGTGAGACCATCCACGAGAAGGGCTAGTTCACCAACTGTGCTACCAAATCCTTTTCAAACGGTTTCTGCTATTGCTTCAATCAGTGGATTTACAGCAGCTGGCGTGGTAATTCCTGAACCTTTATTATCTAAGCAGAAATACGAGGAAGAAGCAAAAGTGGTTATAGATCACTATGCTGATATCGTGAAAACCCACAGTAGGAAAGACAAACCAATCCAGAGAAACCCAAGAATAAGCGCAGTAAATCCTACTCCAATTCCAGCTAAAGAAATCATTGAGCAAAATGAAGTTGTAGTACAAGAGAAGATCGTTGATAGCAAATCAAGCATAACTGATTCTAGTACTGAAAACATAGGAAGAATTAACAGGAGGACGAGGAATGATTCTTCGTCATCCAGTCAAGGATCTTTGCAAGCAAAATCAGAACGTCGAATGCGTAGAGGAAGCCCCGTCGTATTAAACAAGGAAATTTCTGCATTTAGGTCGACTGTAAGGCAACAAGAGCAAAAGCCGCCCATGAGAAATGTGAGGACACCATCAAAGTCGCCTGGCAGAAGAAAAACAAATCCGTCTCCAATGAGGAAATTGTCAGCTTCTTCTTCAATCGAAACCACATCTTTATCAACCCAAACCAGTATAGAGAAAGAGCCGTCGCCGGCAAGCATGCGAGCTCCCAAAATGAGGGAAATCATGACACAAACGTCCACATGTATAGACAACCTAATAAGCGAGGCGACGAAATTGCTGCCTAAAAAACCGACGGACGAAGAATTGAAGGTGTCTGCAGAGATAAAGGTTCGAACGACTATCGACTACATCACAGATGTCACTATGTTCGTCGTGGCTTGCTGGCTTTATGTATTCAACAACGAACTGTTGGCGATACCGGTTTTGTTGGTCATGGTGTATAGGCAACTGCAATCCGAGGTGAAGAAACGAATGCCGAAATGGCTAGCGAACAAACTCAAAAAGTGATATTTTGTTTTAGAAAATATCGATTTTTTTATTATTAGGGGAAAGTTTGAAATTAATTTTACGTATTCTTGTTGTGCCCTCTTTCCTTTAATAAATTAATAAATAATTTAGTTAATGGGGTGTTTCATTATTTCGTAATTTTAATTTCATTATTTATTATATTTATTTACATTGTATAAAAGAGAACGAAACCAATTATACGCAATCACAGGATGAGGCTAAAGTAGATTTCTAAATCTTCGAACTTTGTCTATTTGGTTGCCTACATCTACTCAATTTGTTCCTCCTAATTCTAATTGAACGATTAGTGTTATAAAGAGCATAATAACATGTAAATTACTTAATTACCATACAATGTGAACGCTACCGTATTCGTTTGATCTTGTGTGGTAGATTTCCCTGTATTTTCTCAAGGAATTATACACCCACAACGGTTTATGAAGTGTTTATAACAAGGATTAAAGCCATCATTTTACTGATTGCCGTATACAATACACCCGTGCAAGTTCGTAACTGTGCGGGAAACAATGATTATATTAATTATTAGGTTGACTAACTGACTTATGTTTTAATTATTTATTTTGCTGTGTGGTTATGCCTCATAATTAAACATTTTTGGTTTGGTTCTACTTTGATCCACATATATATAATTCAAATTAGTTTAACATTCAATCTGTACGTTTGTTAATAATCTGTGTAACCGCTAACATTTGTATAATCTCTCTTACCAAATCTACTAAATATTTATCTGTTTGGTTTATCATAACGTATAGAATACTCCTGTTCCATTTCGGTTGCAAAAACTAGATACGCGATAACGATGTCTAGAAGAATTTTTGATACGAAATTTAAATAGTGTTTCTCATTGATATTCGGAATAACTTACATTCTTCAAATATCGGTAACTTGGTTTTATGCAAATTTAAAATTAAATACATGTATTTGAGTGCAAACTTATTCAACTTCAAGTTTAAAGTTAAAAAGTGTGGAAAAATAAATTTCCGTTTGGGGTAGGTTTAAAAAAAAAGACACGTCTTTGATTGGTCCGAACTGACATTAGCGGTCATTTAAAAAAATTATTAATGACATTCCTTTATGGTTTAACAAGTGAACAAGTGAAGGCATGCGAGACAGACGTTTGAATTTCAGCGCCAACTGCAAATGGAAATTTATATATATATATATTTAATATATTTATATATTTTTTTATATTTTATATATATTATATATATATATATATATATATATATGTTATGTGCCACCATGTGTGAAGGTCACGCATAAAGTCATTGTGAACAAAGGATATGCTGCCTATGCATATTTTACGCTACAGACGGAGACGCAGTTTC
>JAWQRJ010001959.1:0-14538 GCA_033557515.1 Diorygopyx duplodentatus | reverse complement strand
TCACATTAATATTGGATTAAAGTTGAATAAAACATGTATTTTTTTTTCTATAATTTTGTATGGTTTGTTAAATGTAGTAAAATTATCAATACTTATAAAAATAACTATTTTTTGATGTATAAAAACTATTTTATATAAAATATGGTATATTGTTTTCTAACCCATTAAATAAATTGTAATATCAGGACAGTATTTGTGAAATTACATTGTTACGAAAATTGAAGGGGGACACAACAATTTTTTCTGAAAAAGGGGGGCAAAGGTACAAAAAGGTCGGAAACCACTGGCTTTTCTAGTCGTATTTAAGGCAATACGACTAGAAAATGATGAAAACTACGAAATAATTGCTTGCTGTACCAGCTACAGTAAGAGTATTGCTGTACATACACAGTATAAATATACAAATAGAAAGCTTAACATATTAATAGTATTTAGTAAATTAATTGCTTAGCTGATTACTTCCGGGCACCTTACCACAAGTCGCACAGACAGGTGGCGTGTTTACAAATAAAATGTTGACAGCGACTATTATGGTGAGAAGCGTAGTTTTCAAATGTGTGTAAAAATCCTTTGGAAAGTTGTAAATACATAAACAGATAATACATTTTGTTTCGAAATGGTACTGCTAACGCCATCTCTAGGCAGTACTTTTTTTACTGTAACAATCGCATGAGTTCCATAAGAGTTGAACCCATCTGGCTGGGACGCATTGAGGTAGAGCTTCATCTTGTTGGAAGCGAATGAGGTTTTCATTCAAATTCATATTTCAATTAATATCTGGTTTCTAATTCTTGAATAATTACAAGTTCATTGTGGTTTCTGGCATCTCTAAGCAATTGTTTCCATTTAGGTTTTCATCAATAAATAATGGTCCGATAATACTATCACCTAATATACCCGTTTTGAGGCCGTTGGGTGTGACCTTCTGCAAATATGTGTCGATTTTCGTCATTCCAGTACCGACAATTATACTTATTAACTATGCCATTGAGATAAAATATGCACTCGCCACTGAAGCAAATATTTTTTAATAATTGCGGCGTAGCTTGAATATTTTCCATCATTTCTTCACAAAATTCTATTCGTCTATCCAAGTCATCTTCCCATAATTCGTGGAGAATCTGCAGTTTATATGGAAGAAATGCATTCAATTTCAGGATCTTATATACAGATTCACGTGATATTCCAGTTACCTGATGACCTGATAATTCAAGTTGAACTGTTTCATTCACTACTTTTTCAACAGATCTTTTTTCGTTTACTACTGATCCCGTTCTTCAAATATTGCCACTAGGTGGCGGACGTAGGAGTGATTAATATTTTTCTTAATGGTTATAACTGGGACAAATTCACAGTATTCACCTATAATTTCAACCTTCCAAATCCCAAAATTATAAACCACTTTTTGTGAAACATAAACCAAATACCAGAGGTGTAAATTTTGGCATTTGTTAATTAATAACTTTTTGGCTTAGACCCACTAAGGCCATTGATGGGTGTAAACCCATAGCAGGACAAACATTTGAAAATGTTAGAATGAAATTTGAAAACCGATTGTATTACTGATTACACAATCTATTTTGAACATTTGATTACAAAAAATATTAAAAAATTAGCAAAATATGCAACAAAAAATCCTGTGTCAACATTGCATCGTTTTCTAAGCTCCAGAAAAATGTACATATTAATATTGTTCATCGAGTATATCTAGTAAAATTAAAACTTAACAACAGTAGATGTGCCAAGGAGGTGATATTACACATCACAATGGAAGAGGTGGTAAATCTATATATGGAAGGAAGTTTTCTGACGAAAATTTTGAATTGAAGCACACAAGCCCCGGCACACTATCTATGGCTAATTCTGGTCCAAACACAAATGGTTCACAATTTTTCCTGTGCACTGTGAAAACCGATTGGCTTGATGGAAAACATGTGGTTTTTGGGCATGTCATCAGCGGTATGGATGTCGTAAAGCGTATGGAAAAATGTGGTTCAAAATCTGGTACTGTATCTGAGAAGATAACCATTTCGGCGTGTGGTGAAGTTTCTTAATCGTCAAAATGTTTATTACATAGATATGTATTGTGAAACTTTGTACAGAAAAAATAAACATCTTTTTTAATTAACCACACAGATTCTAATAAATATACGATTATCAAAGAGCGTAACCTCAATATTACATTTCCATTCAGCTGATAGGCCATCTAAATTTGACATTTAGAGACCTAGAAAACGAAATTGAATGACCAATGAAATTATTTATAATACTATCTATATCTCTCACAAAATCAACTTCCATTTCTGAGTGATTTTTCTAGTGCAACATTTCTTTGTATAATAAATATATACAGTGTGTTTGTAATTTCAGGGCCAACCTTATATCTCCGTTAATATTCAAGATATAATAAAAAACTTTATATAAAAATTGAATTATTTTAAAATTGCAATTTGGTGGAAAACTTGAAAATATTCTACTGCAATTTCCCGCTAGAGGACGATAGTCAACCTTTTTTTCTTAAATAGGATTACATATTTTTTATGCATCTATCTAATACAGGATTTTTTGTCTTTACGAATATCTAAAAATATCATAACATTAAATAATGTAATTTGCGAAATACATCACTTTTAAGAATCATATTTATTCAACGGGATTAATTAATACAATACTATGTAGGCCTTGTTTGTTTGACAGGTAGTGTTTTTTTTTGATTAACTACATTGCAACAGCATAAAATAACAATAATTATTATGCAAATGAGGAAAAAAATTAATGCCTTGAAAATCATTGTGTATCAAAATTGATATATTCTCCTCTTTCCGAATATGTTAAAACGTCAAAACATGCAATAATGCTACTAGTATTTATCAGATAAACACGTTTGAATATTGAACAAATATGAATTGTATTGAACAAGTTAACACCACAATTTAAAATAACAAAAAAATAAAAATGACTTTCCATTATTCGTGAAATTTGATTCGTCGGTCCAATAACAAAAGATAAGTCGTCTTTCATGATCTCCTTCGTTTAAACCTTGCACTAATTTAAATTTGTATGGTTTCACTTTATGTTTTTTCAAAATGTTAAATATTTTATAATTTTTAAGTCCTAAGACCACTGCAGCTTCTAGTATCGAATTACGTGGATATGCTCTGAAGTATCCCAAAATTAGAATTTCATTGTTTTCTGGAATATATCTTAAATTTCTTTCCTGAAGGCGGCAATTAAAAGTACCCGTCTTGCGTAGATTAGATAGAAGTCATCTGCAAACGCGCACAGCGACACTCCCACTGCCTGAAATTGTCTGTATCTCACTGTCAGCTGTCACATTTTGCTCTTCCACTGTTTCATCACTTCATCCATTAGGACCACAAACAGTAGGGAGCTCAACTTACCACCTTGTCCCAAAGCCTTTTTCATGTCCACAAAACACATATACGTCTGCCTTCCATACCCCACAACCTTTTCCTGAATTTGTCTGAGGATAAACACATTATCCTAAACCCCTTTTCCCGGTCTAAATCATCCTGACTGTTCATCCTCTAGCTGTGTCTCCAGACTCATCCTTGCTCTCCTTTCCAGTATCTTCTCATAGATTTTTTCTGGTACACTCAGCAGCAAGATTCCTCTATA
Source organism: Diorygopyx duplodentatus (assembly GCA_033557515.1). Classification (NCBI taxonomy): domain Eukaryota; kingdom Metazoa; phylum Arthropoda; class Insecta; order Coleoptera; family Scarabaeidae; genus Diorygopyx; species Diorygopyx duplodentatus. Next base: position 10,899 of record JAWQRJ010001959.1, on the reverse strand, counting down.
ATTTCCGCAATTTTTGTTGTCACCCTTTTTGTATATAGGCAGTATCACAGACCAGTCCCATTCTCTTGGCACCACTTTGCTTGTCTACGTGAGTGTCAGGACAATGCCAAACAATCTTGCTCCAATCTCCCCCATATTCTTGATCATTTCCGGTGTTATTCCATCCATACCAGCTGCCTTCCCCGTCTTTAGTTTCTCAATTGCTCTCCATATTTCCTACTGGGATACACTGTCTATCTTGTCTTCCTGATTCCTCTCCTGCCCACTTCGATGTTGTTGTTCCTCGCTCACATCACCTTGCTCATCAGCATCCGTCTCATTCAGCAGTTCGTCGAAGTATACTTTCCATCTTTCCATTATCTGGCCCTCATTTACCAGTACATCCTTGCTCATATTATGTCTTAACTAGCACTGCTTCTCTCTTCCTATATTTCTGAGGATTCTGTAAAATAGCTTCTGATTTCCTGTGCTATATTCCGTTCTAGCTTTTCTCCAAAATTCTTCCATGCTTCTTGCTTTGCCTCTATAACCAGCTTTTTGATTCTGCTTCTTTGCTGCTTGTACTCTTCGTACTTTTCCTCATCTCTTCCCTTCAGATATTCTTTCCAGATCTTCTTCTTCACTTTTACTTCCTTGTCGATCACTGGTGACCACCAAGCTGTCCTTTTTCCCCTTTCTACACATTTAGTTTTACCACATGATTTCGCTGCTGCAGCCATTATCACTTTTTTAAAGTTGTTCCACGCTTTTTCCACCTCCACTGTGAATATCTCCTCTCCCAATCTATTTGTTTCGCTTATTACTATGTTCTGATACCGTTTTCTAATATCAATGTCACTTAGTTTATAACTATTTATCTTTTCTCTTTTCCTTACTGCCAAACTTCTTTTTCTTACCTCACCATCTCTTTTTCCCCAGTTATATCTGATTTCCGTTGTTAGTAAATAGTGGTTACTCCCAATCTCTGCCCCTCATCCATCACCTTATGCTTGTTACTTCTCTCCGCCAATATATAGTCTATTATTGATCTACCCTCCCTTCCCGTGTCTATTCTGGTGTACTTGTGTATTTCTTTGTGTATGCCCAAACAGCGTATTTGCAATCATCAGATCATTGCCCATACAAAAGTCTATTATCCTCTGCCATTGCGGTTCTTTTCAGGGTCACCGTTTTTACCCATCACATCTTCCAGGCCTTTGTTATCATTTCCCACCCTACCGTTAAAGTCACCCAGCAAGTATAGGTCTCCCTTGTAACCCTCGACTGATTCCTGCCCAAAATACGTTTTTGTTCTCCACATTCTCATCCTCATTGGGGTCATATAAAACCACCACTGTAATAAATCTTCCATTCCTCAATTCCAACTCTATCCTCATAAGTCTTTCTGAGATATACTTCCACTTCTTAACCATATTCATATTGTCCCTCGAAGGTACAAAACCCACTCCTGCCTTTGCTCTTTCGCTCTGTGCTACTCCACTATATGTATAATAGCACTTGCTCATTTCCCAGTTTCACACACCCCTGCCCCTTCATCTTAGTCGCAGTGACTGCTAGGGAGAGCCCTCCCATTCGTCCAAATTCCTCTGCCAACTCCCCTTCCTTTCCATTAATTGCCCTAATATTCCACGTACCAAACCTCATTGTCCGTTTATCGTGCCTGTCCCTAACTCCATCCCTATTTCTTCCCCCATACTGTCCTCTTAACCTTAGTTTTTTGTACTAGTGGCCCTTTCTCCATATGCAACCAGTCCTCTGTTCTCCTCACTCCATTTAAACTGCTCTTCATCTATCATCAACTTCCGGTATCCTACCTTGGTTCTCTTTACACTTTAAATCTTAGTGTAAGTAACTAAAGAACCTACTAGTGATGGGTAAGTCAAAACTTTTACAATTTTTTTTAAGTGAAAAAGATATTCAATGTATAAAACTGTATTTTATTTCGAAAGAGGAATGTGCTTGGCATATAAAAAAGCAAATGTGTTAACATTTTCTTCTTGGCATGTTAAATTGGAGAATAAAACAATCACATCCTTTTCGTAATATATTTTGAGAACAATAATACCAATAACAACAACAACCCATAAAAAAACAAAATATAAAATTAAAAAAGGAGACAATAAATTAATGATGAAATAGTCATAATAATATACAATATTCATTAGTATTTAAATATGTCTTAGTTAAGAAAATAAACTATCCATTTGTGTGAAAATTCTCTATTGGTAAATTTTATCTAACATCATCTTTATCTGAACATAAGGCAGTATCCACCGGTTGAGGTCTCAGCGGCATCCCCATGAAGGTCACCTGACCATTCGTATGCAAACTTGCTCTTTTCCTCACTACACACGGAACGGTATTGGGAGCTTTTGCTTTGCAGTATCTAAATACTCCTTCTCCTGGCATTTTCGGTAAGAGTATTGGTTGTTGATACCAAAACCGGTACGTGAAAAACCACGTTAATATACCAATAACACCACCCAAAAATTTCTCTATCATGATATGGTAATAAAGCATCGTAGAAATAAGCATAATGTCCCAAAGAATTTGAAAGATTGTTATCAAAACGAATATTGCCCTAATGTAAGGAGTATACCTGTCGTAATAGGTCCGTAGTACGTTAAACTGCTGGTTCGATAAACCTCGTAGTATGTTCGTATTTTCAGATATCAATCTGTTGATTCTATAATGCTCCTCGAGTCTTATATGATCTTTTATGGAATTCCAATTATTCATCGATCTACATTCTTCGATTAACAGTAGACTTCCGTAAATGAGTATGAAGCAATGTCCGGAAAGATCAAAACCATTCCAGTAATGTCCCTCTTTCAAACAGGATTGTTTCGAATTGAAGTCTGCGCCTTTAGCCGAACACCTTCCATAGTTCGCTTCGATATAATTGAAAATGGTCGTCCAGAACCACCAAAAGAACGTCCCGATTGCAATTCTGATTATATGATGGCTTAGCATACGGCGTATATTCCCGCAACAGTAAACAGATGACGTGAGCACTACGTACGGAACCAAGATGGTTAAATTCCATCCCCAAGCAAACTTAACAAAGTACTGATTAATGGCGTTGTCCGATCTCGATAAATAACTTTTTGGGATGATGATCACATCTGCTATTAGGGAAAGCAAAAAGAGGGCAGATAAGTAAAGTCCTACTTTGAGGTTAGTGTCGAAGAACAGGGACTTTTTGCATAGGTGGATCATCATCAATCCCAAAATTTCCACTACGGACGACTGTTCGGTTGTGGGTTTGTTTCCACGAGGTGGTTCTGGCTTGGGTTCGTTCGTCACTGGGCGAAAATTTAACCCAGAGGTGTTGTGAATTGATCTCCTTCTAGTCGCCATTATATTACATCAAAGATTTCTGTAAGGAAATAGATATTTTTATACACAGGTAGATACGTTTTTACGTAATTGTTGGACAATATGCACCTAAATTTATCATAAATTGGTGACGATGACACTACTATTTTACTTCACATTTTTAACCTCTCAAAGAATTGTACTATGCCCTCTATAACTTTTAATAATAATAATTGGATTATTTATTTCCAAATATGCATTACAAGCCATATTAATGTTTATTTATTTTCTTTGCATAAATTTGTTTATTTTTTCCAATAAATTATTTATATTATTGAAATTATATCAAAGAATTAACAAAATACGACGTAGCTAACTTCACAGCGCTTCACAGATGTCAACTTCCATTTAAAAGGAAATTCATTTTAGGAAAACAGAAGTATACTTTTTTCTAATCAGCAACGCTAATCTAATAACATAAAAAACTTACAACAAATTACAACATTTACCTAACAGAATTATACAAAGTGCAGTTCACAGAGTTAACCTAACCTTAATCTTACAACTTTTGCACTCCAACAATAATGATTGCGCCTCAACTACGAACACTCGTCAAAATATGTGGTAAGCATTAATTCAACATTTAATTTTAAATGGTTCTAAGGAATATTTGGATGCTATTCACAATAATATTTTTATTATTCGTACTCGCCTTCGGATAATATTCGTATTATTTAGACGTGTGTGCGAATAATATTTGTATTATTCAGACGGGTGAGTCCCAATGATACATCTGAGCAAATTGTTGATGAGTGGCAGAAGGAACCTACTCTGACAAGTAAGGATAAGGTTTAAATGTATGGCTCATTCCTTGTCAAATCAACCAATGATCTTGACTTTGTTGCCTCAGAAATTAATAATTTTTTGCAGGGCTTCGAATCATTATTTTTTTCGTTTCGGTTTTCTTTCCGGTTCAATTAAGCAAATATATATCAGTTCGGTTCCGGTTTTCATTCCGGAAAAAATAACAGTTTTTTTCGGTTTTTGGTTCAGTTCCGAGGGATTAATTTTTAAATTTTTGTACTAAAAATTTATTTTCTACCATAATTTAGAACCATTTATTCCTTCTTTTATAACTTTATGAACTTTATAACATTCCTTCTATTATACAATAATATAAATAATAATAATTAATTAAAGGTATAATAATTAGAAATATATAATATAATTTATTAAACAGAACATATATAATGTGTATGTATACATATATATGATTTAATTATATAATAATAAAAAAATATATGTAACCGAAATAAATTCGTATATTCACGGTTGAAATACACAGGATTCTTGGATATATTTATTTATGATTAAAAAAGATGAAAATTACCTCTAATTATTAAAATATCTTCCAATGTGTTTTCATTTAAACTATTTCTATTGTCTCGTAGAATAAACATCAATCCAAAGAAGGCCATTTCAACAGTAACTGGTGTTGCTGGAGCTTCTAAAACCACCATTGCAATTTTGTATAAATGAGGATATGTATTTTTATTTTTCTCACAAAATTCTAAAATATATTTTTTTTACTGACTAACCTGCCTACTTGGTCAAAATTATTCAATATGAATTCATTGTCAATACCTGTAGAAGTAAAAACTCTGTGTTTCTGTTGCCAATTCTTTACTTCTTAAAAAATTCTATAAATCGTCTTCCTTTTCATCGGACGTTTCATTAGATGATTGTGCTTCTTCATTTGTGATTGAAAAATTTATTTCTCTAAGAATTGTAATTTGTTCCAAATATTTTTCAAATGTTGCACAACCTGCACTTTTTGTGACATCGAAAGTAAAATTTGATAACGCGGACCCAAACAAACTGCTCCTAGTATACTATCACTTTCTAATAACGATGTTTCCATATTAGATAATTCTTTACATAAAATATCTTCAAAGAAATTTTGGAAATTTCGTAATTTTATTTTGCATTTGATCCAAATTTCGTAAACATCACCTAAAGTAAATTGTTCTTTGTAAGTTCAAATGTCAACAATTAAATTTAATTTCCCCCATTTGTTGTCCGCAAAATAATAATCTAAATGACTTTCCGCCAAAGATGAACTAAAGTCTTTCTAATAAAAGTTTTTAACATACTATATGTGCTATTCTATCTAGTTTGACAATCCAATATTGGTATTTTAATAAATTTAAATTTCAACATAAGAGATGGAATTTGCAACTTTTTTACCAATTCCCGAGCATCAAATATGAATTCATTTAAATCACAGTTTTAATAGAGTCGTTAATTGCTAGTTGCAAAGTATGTGCAATTCTGATAAGATTATTATTAAGTTAATTATTAAGTTATTATTGAAAAATACACCGTCCTCAATGTGATCCGTAGTTTCTTTTTCAATTTCAATAACTGAGTATTCGTCTTCTATTTCTGTTCCTAATAAGTTGGCAAATGAAAAATCCTATTAGCTCGGTTGTTTGTAGTAATGGAATATATTCGCTGAATATCAATATTATATTTTTCTAAAAGTATTATATAATACTTTTTCAACGGTGTTTTTAATATAAATTCCAGTCTTTTAACACAGTCATTCCCAAAGTAAATAAATTTATTTTACGGTCTATTATCAATTGAGCATTGATTCCCAAAATTGATCTATTTAGTCGAGTCGCTATATCAATTTTTAAAGAAATCTTTTTTCTCAAGTGTTGTACTTATTTGGGCAATAATTTTAAAAGCCGTCTCTGGTATTGGCAATGTAATATTTTCTGAATTTACTAAAAAAAAATTATCTATTGCACCAACAGCCGTTGAAAATCAATTGACAGTAATAAGTTCAACACAAGCTTTAAGAACTATTTATTTTTTCAATTGCACTTTCAAAAATTCTGATTTTGCGAATTTATCTATCTGAATTCTGATATTGTTAAGATTTTCTAAACCGCTGGTATTTGGAGTAGCTTCATCTTTTATACTCAACTGTCTTCTTTTCGTTTTAAATGTAGTTCCAAATTTGCAGCATGATCTCACTTTATAGATGTGGCGCATATATTACACATTCTTTTATTTTCTGTTTTGTTATATGCGAAAAAATCCCTGCTAGTGTTTGTCTTATTTCTCCCTATTCTGTATTTAAAAAAGGAAAAAAACAAAAATAAATAAATAAAACAAAAAAGTGCAAAATAGTTATTATCAATTGAAATTTATATATACTTAACTGATAATCAAAACAAGTATTTGAAAGAAAAAATATATTAACAAATAAAATTAATAACAGTTTTAAAAATTAATACTTACGCTATCAGTAAATCAAGATATCAGTACTAAATAATTAAATCATTAATTTCTGCATAAGGACGGTGAAGGTCACATATTATATCAGCACAAAATTTACAACCAAGTTATCTTTCGTGTAAGACGAGTTGCGATTACGCTACGAGAACCCGCAAATGAAGAAACAACTGGAGAGTAAGATTGTTTGAACATGTATTGTTTGAACCGAAATAAACGTTTTTTTTTCGATTTAGCTACGGTTCGAAGTCCTGATTTTTTGTACAATGGTACTACTAGTAAAGTTGACAAAAATGCAAAATTTCAGATTTTTTGGGTTGTTAATTTTTGAGTAATCGACTTTCAAAGCAAAAAACACAAATCAGATGTTGCCTTGAAATGTTTAAGCAGCTGTTATGCAAATGATGCAAAAAATTTATAACCTGTATCAAAAAGTGCCTACTTTTAAAACAAAGTCCACTGGTCCGAGCGTTTTTGAAAAATTTCTTTCATAAAACTTGGGTCTGGGATGAGGCTTTAAGACACTTATCGGCGTATTCTTGATGTTTAAATGTTGCAGGCGTAATGAAAGTATTTAATATTTGGCCAAATAACGCCGCCAACACCAACATTTTTTTTCCGTTCTCAAGTGAGAGAAGAAAGAGTGCTGTGTTATTTTGTAAGATGGTTCATCGCTTTATATGATAAAATACGTTTTGTTGCAAAACACAAATACTGAAAATCAGTCACCATATTTTTTTTTGTTGCGATTCCATTGCAGCATTATAAAACAAAATATTAATAGCATGCTGAAAATTGATATTTCAGCACGCTGTGTTACGATTGCCATCTTCGAAAATAGCAATTTATTTTCATGTTCTCAACCATACTCTCTATTGTAGATCATATGATGAAATGTCACTTTGTTGAATGTTCAGTTCAGCAATTTTGAACCTGCTGCTACAAATTGGTAGCAGATTATTTTATGTCTACTGAATTGCAACTAAATTTTGTAGGTAGCAAATGGTATCTTAAACAGAATGTGAATCTGTGTTAGCTATTATTCTCAGAAAACAGAGATTTATATCTTTTATATACAACATCATTTGGAATAGAACATTGGGAGTGTGATAAGTTGGACACTATAGGCAATAAGCTTCATTGGAATAACATGCATTCTATTGAAGCTTATTGAACAAAAAATGAATACTTGGACATCTAACGCATGAGTATACAATTTCTGGTTCCTTCCATCTCTATGATGACGTTTGTTGTTAACTAAGAAAAGTTGTATATATTTAGGGATGAAGTTTATACTGTTTGCAGCTTATAGAAACTTTGTTTGTGCGATATTAAAAAGTTTTTTTTTCCTTTTGTCTTACAATTTCTTGCTGCCATTATTTTATACTTCAGAAGCTTTTTAGTATCTATTACATGCATTATTAGAAGTATATTGGTTCCAGCTGAAAAGGCTTCAGTTTGCCGTTTTTTATCATCTACCACTATTAAATCAATCAATCAGAAATGGAGAGAGGAGAAAGGACTACCGATGAATCCAAATGCATATGGGGTCCTCATAGACAGTCCTGATTACTCATTTCTTGACGGTAGGCCCACACCGTACGGCGTTAACCAAAAGCGACGATTGATAAAACAAAAAGAAATAGCCGAACAAATAATTGCACTGTCAAATGAGGTGGATTTTGCTGTAGCCAGACACGAACAAACTAAGGTTGAAAATGAACAGGCTCGACAACTCGTATTGGACAGTAAACTAAAGCCGAAAGGAAAACTATTACTTAAAAAATAGTTCATGTAGAAATGTTAAAATATGAAATAACTTACATTTAGTAAAATAATTTTCAAAATGATCTTTTTTATTTATACCTTTAAAAAAACATGTTCATAATAAAAAAACTATAACAACAACTCATACATATTTGATAATATTTGGTTTAATTGTTTTTTTATAGTTAGTTGATTAACTATAATAATCTGTAGCCAAGGCCTTAACGTAGTTCACTCCCTCGACGATAACCAACACGTTGAACAATGATATTAAAGCAAACATCACAAGGAAAACAACATCTAAGAAGTGTTAAGGATCCTAATAAATAAGAGTAATATAAAGATATTCAACCAAGATTATACTCTTGCAAAAAATAAAAATATTTAATTCTTATTCTTCATAAGTTCGCAAGGGTATATTTTTTATTGTTTTCTGTAGAGATGGTAACCACCATTCACTCTGGGGAATCAGAGGTTGCAAATTCAAATCACAGTTTGGAAATATCTGATTTTCTTTAACTTACTACACAAATTTTAAAAAAAGGATACGAATCATTACCCGTTCCCATTTTTCCACCATGTAGAGCTCCGTTACAAGAAGATATCTCAGATACCAATACTCAATAAAGGTCCAGAAAGATTTCAGCATGATTGCAAATCTAAAATAAAAAATAAATGAATGTTAATTCGTGTTAGAACTTATTATAAGTACTTTGCACAACTTAAAATACTGTACGGTTGTAGAGGACTACGAAATGAACAATATTTTGTTAATGAATGCAAACAATACATATATATATCTGCAAACATTACCTATCGATAAACCGATGTTTGTTTATAATAAACAACTTGCAACTAATACCTCATTTACATCCACTTAACCTAAGTGATGTAGCAGAAAAACAGGACATAATGTCAACTATGAAAACATACGTTATGTACTGAATACAGCGGTGAGTCTAAATTGTTTTCACAAAATAAGAGGGGTGATAGTACTCATCCAGACGAGCAATAATTACCATAGAATATAAGGGTCCCATTCCACTCTGAGGCAGAAAAAAGTAAAATTAGAATTTCAACATGAACTTACAACAGTGTTGGAAAAGCGAATGAACGATACCAAAAGTTGCACAATCTGCTTTATTGATTAGAGAAAAACTCACAGCAAGGACTCAAAGTTTAAGGAGTTGATGTTGTGCCGTTTTGAAAGGACGTTTGATCTGGTTGGCTTTCTACGGAACCTACTGTGCTGCTTCGTCTCACTGGAAATTTGCATATGGTTTGGTTTGTCGCACTGTGGTCATGTCAGCACACGAGCTTAGGAGATATGCTATGTCGGCAGGTAATGTCGTCAGAGGTGATGACTTGTTCATGCTCGACGCGTTTCGACTTTATTCTTTTCTGCCTCTCAGAGTGGAATGCGACCCTATGTTCTATGGTAATTATTGCTCGTCTGGATGAGTACTATCACCCCTCTTATTTTATAAAAACAATTTAGACTCACCCTGTATTTATTGCATTAATATAACGTTTCGTGAGCAGGGGCGTTTCATGATCCACTGTGGCTGACGGAAGCAATATATTGCTTAAAATGTTCATATTTCAGGACCGATATGTATGAAATGCCAGAAGTCGTTTGTTCTGTAATTTTAAATCTTTATAAGTACAGTTGAATTGATGAAATTCACCAAATCTTCCAACGAAATTCTGAAATTCACCAAAGCCAAACTTAAAAAATGCGCAAGATTCGAAAATTTAAAAAAGAACAGATCTAACGGAAAAGCTTCGTGTTTGACAAGTTGCAAAGTTGTGGAATTCTTTGCTGCAATGTATACCAATGTCGTCGACATTCACTATTCGTAATAATTTAGAAATTCACTATTCGGTTGGGGAAGATTTAATTCATGTCCTCATATAAGTTCTATCTAATGGTAATGTTTCGTCAAAAAATGACGTTATCACCGATTCCGTGTTCAGGTACGGTATTTATAGCACATGATCATCTGGGCATCTTGGGAATGACGGTCTCAACTCGCAGTTCTCGGATTTGACACCTAAAGAACTGTGATTCTTCCACATTACTCTATTGTGGGTGCCAGGTCATGAGGGGATTGAGGGCAGAGAAGTGTTTCATAATATTAAATCCTTAATAATTAACATAATAATCAGGATATAATATTATTAATCTCTAATTTAATAGTTTTTTATCATGACCCTGGCAAATTTACGATTTTTAGTTGTTCTGATAAACATAGATATGTATGCTTGTAACGTTGGATGCAGAACAGCTTATGAATTTTGATGAGTTGTTTGTGATTGCCATACTCCAAATTGTTTTCGTAGGTTACTCGCTTCTAAAAATGAATAGATTGTTTCTTGCCAAATAGTTAGCGTCTTACAGTTTTGTGGGTGATTTGCTGAACCGTTATGACAAGGGAAAGTGAATCGGTCGACCTGAAAACCTTGTACGCGCGTCCCAGTCATTGAGCAATGGCAATTGTAATCACA
>JAWQRJ010001958.1:0-14541 GCA_033557515.1 Diorygopyx duplodentatus | reverse complement strand
CAAAGCTGTTGTCAACTTTCGGTATAACCGGAACCGCCAGGTTATTGAAAATATTTTTATCTTTTAGTTCCCTTCCTACTTGAACTTTGACAATGTACACTTGCGCATTCAGATAATAATTATTTTCCAATATACTAACATAAACTAATTCCCAGTATAATAATAATAATAATCCCTAACTTCCCTAAATTTCATAACTTAATTATACCTTTTAAAAAGATATTGTTGTCAGCTAAAATATAGAAAATTTTAGATTAAACATCGTTGTAGCTTTGACCCCGCTTGCTGTATCGAAATCCAATTGGAAAAGTTTTAAAACTGCTTTGGAAACTACATATACTTCTTAAATCTGATATTTACATATTTCGTAACTTCGGTGGACGATATCTACTAAAGTACAAGAAACACATGGACAGTTTCTAATAGAAAAAGAAAGAGCAGTTAATTCTCTGTAAGAAATCGTCTAGAATATGTTTTTAAATCGAACGATTTATGAGAAAAATAAGAAATTACAACACCTTTTACAACACCAATTTTATCTCACAATATAGGAGGTACAAAAAAGTTTTTACGACAAAAAGTAAACAACGAATAATTTTTAGTGCAAAGAAACTAGTGAGGTTGTTTTGAATTATATAATTTTGAAGAAATTTTAAAAATTACACAGACAAAATACATCTAACATCTAATTTTTGCTACTTTCGTAACTTTGCTTAAAGATATCTGCTGAAGTAGGGGAGGTGGATAAAGAATCTTTGATAAGAAAAGAAAGATATGTTAATTCTCTGTAAGAAACTACATATAATATATTTATAGCACCAATAAGTTAAGAGAAAAACTAGAAACTGCAGAAAGATACAGTTTTCTCTAAAACATACGATTTACTTAATGGAATCAAAGATATAGCGGAAAATATGAAAGATACGGGAAATTCTTTTTAGTAAAAAATTATTAGCAAATAATATTCTGTAGGAAACTTCCCTACAATTCCTTCTATATTCTATTATTTTGAGAGAAATTCAAAAACTCGTCTACCTTATAGATATATTTTATATTTTCATATTTCAGAACTTTGATTAAACATATCTCCTAAAATGGAGGTGGTAGATAAAAATCTTGAATAAAAAAGGAAAGACCAGTTAATTTTCTGTAAGAAATCGTTTAGAATATGTTCTTAAATAGTAATTTAAGGAGAAAATCAAAAAATTGCAACACGACTCAGTTTTATCTAAAAATTATTTTTTTCTTCATATAATCACAGAAATCTCTGGAAATATTGGAGGTACAAGAAAATTTGGAGATAAAAAATAATGTACGAGTAATTGTGAGTAGTATATGAATATAAATATAAAGAATAAACAGCTCTAAGAAATGATACAAATATTAATATAACTATACATAAACTATTTCATCTAATTACTCTGTTAATTAACATAATTTCCCCCAATAAATTTAAAGATGGGGGTGCAGATATATTTGAACTATTTAATAAAAATCATCACAATCTTATCGAAGGTTAAGAATATGATAGGGAATAATAAGGAAGGAAATTAATTAATTCTTTATTTAAATATATTTAAATACAAACTTCGACTTAATAATCGTTCATATCTAATATTTCAAATTAATCTTGATAAAAACCTGAATATGAATAGTTGACTTTGTCAATACTGTTGACAAAGTCAACAACGGATTTCAATATTGGATGTGATGCGTACCAGTTCAGCCGGCTCTATATCAGTTCTGCCTAGATATTTTATTCTTGTGCGGAGCAAACCTGTACAGTTGCAAAAATCCCAAAAAATCTTGGGATCTTGTAGCTTCCTCCTTTCTTCCTTCTTTTAGTGAAAGAAGGAAGAAAGCCTCCTTCAAGGCGTGTTGTATGAATATTTGTTCAAATTAAATACTTCGCCAGCCACACAAATTATTTCCATTTGAATTTCTCCATACCTGCAATGCCACATTTATTATTGTATTTCTTGCATTTCCTCACGCAAAGCAAGATTGCACGATAAATTCTCTGCAGCATACTTGGTTTGCGCCACTATTACGAGGCCAGCAATTACTACATTATTGGCTTAACACGTCACTTAGAAAATCATGTAATCACCTGTATTTATCAGTGAAAATAGTTAGTATAAAACGTAACTAATACTTTACTGGTTACGTCTTATTGTAGAAACTAAATTCGACTTTTTAGCACCACCCTACAATAATAGAAGTAGCAAGCGTGTTGTAAGTTATAAATAAAGCACATTGTCTGTTTCTGTTCTAAACATAGAATGTTTCGGTATATGACTGCAGAAGAAGTGTCCTGTATACACTCGAGCTAATTTTAATAATCTATTTCTTACTACACAAATCGATTTTTTTTGAATATAGATTTCGAACAAAATGAGCAACAACAGGTTGCTATGACATTTCATGATTAATAGGTTAATATGCATTGGATATCTGCCAATGTCATACGGTTTCGAAGGTCCAAAAAGGTAATCTATACGTCAATAATTGCAGATTGCATGTTTTTATAAAATTATATATGAGTTACTAAAAATAATAATATTAATATTGTAGTAATATTAATACTGCCAGTCAGCTAATATTATTGTAGTAAACAAAACTACTCTTAAATCTCATTTTTTTAAGTCATTTAGGTCATTTAACTGGCACTTATAAACTGCAGAATATTTAATAATATCCATTTTGATATAAATAGAATACTCGCTGGTGAGGATCTCTAGATATTATTGGAATATACCAGTGGTAACTCGAAATGAAAGAGTCAAAAGTTCAACTTTAGAAATTTGAATTAAATTTTAAATAGAAAGATAAAACTTAATGGGGGATTTTCAAAAAAAAAAACAGAAAGTAAATAGCATATAATAATATTATTTCTCTAAAGAAAAATCAACGCTTCCATTATTTATTACGTTGAAAGCATAAACGAAATTACTCACACACCGAGTGTAATAACACTTTATGCACGTCATTAAAAAAAATCGAACTGTACCAGCTGAAAACCTGAAGTATCAGCTGAAAGATTCTATAAATATCCAGACGTGCAGTTATTTTTAGGCGTAGGTTAAATTTGGGTTTACATTTCTTCGTAAGATCGGTGACAATACGATTTTTCAAACTTTATAGCTGTCAAATTTGATGGCACTAACAAAAATATCACCACTAATATTAACTAAGTAACATTAAATTTTCTTTGTTTCAGGTAGTATTAGTGTTCATTCTCAGCATCGCATCGCTGGTTATCTACTTTATAGACGCATCCAAGTGAGTTTTGACTAGACACTAAGGTTGTTTATTTTGTTTTTAGTTTTAGTCTCTTTAGTTCAATTTAGTGCGATTTAATTCAATCGATGCACTTAACTTTATCGCAATTAGTAGTCGCATTTTTTGGCGATCTACATCTAGAGTGTCTGCTGCTATTTTTTTTTTGTTTCAGTGACGGGGTGGAACGTTGCCAAAAATGGAGCAACAACATCACGCAGCAAATAGATCTTGCCTTTAACATATTTTTTATGGTGTATTTTTTTATAAGAGTAAGTATTTGTTCCTCGTTTATCTCTGTTTAGTGTTTTACCGATTTTTTTTTTAAAAGAAATATCTTTAACTGCTATGCTATAACTGCTATGCTGAAACCGTATGATTCTAACTTGTGACGCGTCCGTTACCGAGTGTCAAACTTAAGAGCTATTTAACAATAACGTGAGAACCAGTAAAGATATGGACCTGCGGTTTTCGAAAGCAATTTAAAGTGCTTTAAAGTTCTTTATCTGTGTGGGAAAAAAACTATATCCAGCCATTTGATTTTTGCGAGAAAGCTCAAAAAAAACTGTTATCTTTGCAAACAATTTATAGTTTTCTTTCAATGATTTGAAAGAGGCAATAGTAAATCAATAATATGATAAGTAAGAAACATTTAAATAAGAAAACTGTAGTCTTAAACTGTTTATTCTTTATCTTTTGGTCTATTTTACACATACCACACAATTTTTTTTTGAGATACTAAGTTATTAGTAATTAAGTTACTAACAGGTTTCTCCTTTTCTTTCCAGTTTATAGCCGCTAGTGATAAATTATGGTTTATGCTCGAGATGTATTCCTTCGTGGATTACTTTACGATACCACCGTCCTTCGTATCAATTTATTTGGACCGCACGTGGATAGGTAATCGTCTAATTATAGCCTCCCCGATGACCGTCATTAGCCTCTTTTTCTCATCGACCCGTTTGCGGAGCGAAAAAAAAACTGTGTTGCGACTTTTGCACGTCCTCGTACACTGTGTACGGGGTCGATCAAAAGTGGGAATTGCGGAATTTTCGATTTTGACGTGCGCTTCGTGGTTTTAGGTTTAAGGTTTTTGCGTGCCCTGCGTCTGATGACCGTTCCGGACATTCTGCAGTACCTAAACATTCTAAAGACTTCCAGTTCTATACGCCTTGCTCAGTTAGTGTCAATTTTCATTTCCGTGTGGCTCACAGCCGCTGGGATAATACATTTGGTGAGTTGTCCGAGTTTAAATCGTAAATAAACCGCCGGATTTGATTTGATGTTTGATTTTGATCTTTTGTTGTTTCAGCTGGAGAATTCTGGTGACCCACTAGATTTTGACAATCCGCAACCTTTACCCTATTGGACGTGTGTGTATTTTTTAATTGTCACGATGTCAACGGTGGGATACGGCGATGTTTATTGCCATACAGTTTTAGGAAGGACATTCCTCGTGTTTTTCTTATTAGTAGGCTTGGTAAGTAATTTTTTCCCTTACAAATTCTTAGTACTTTTCTATCTATACTGTTCTATCTGTACATCAAGAAAATTGCTACCATTACTTCCTTGAGGGACAAAAATTCCAATGTTCTTAAACACTTTCGCCTGCTTCATGCTTATCTGTTTTTGAGAAACATATTTTTTTAATTTTCGATGACAATTTCACAATCAGTTTAATTCTTTTTGTTTGTTTAAATTTTTAATTTTCAAAGTGAAATTTGAAATCAATTTATTCATAAGGTTTCACTCATATGTACTACTAAAACCTTATATTTATTTGTTTATTTCTAAAAGCCTTGTTTATTTTTATCCTGTACTTATACATCCTTCGTGTCAATATAAAATAAATATCTACGCATAATATTAACTACCTTAAACGGACGTCAAAACTAAAAAGTTCAATTCAAAAACGAAAAAAAATCAGAGAATTTGGCATGTTATAAAATCTTAAAGTGCACTTTGCAGGCTTTTTTGTACTAACAACACTTAGATGGCTTCTGTTTTCGTTTGTTTATACAGCTTCTTAACTTGTAACCGTAGTTTTGTTTTGTTTAACCGAAGAAAAACCGCCAAACTAGCTTTGCTTGCCTAATTTCTTTTATAACTTCACTTTCTGCACTTTTACACATTACTGTACTCTTAGAAAACTATTATATGCAATAGACCCGTTATTTTCCAGGCAATATTTGCTAGTAGTATACCAGAAATCATAGATTTGGTCGGGACAAGATCAAAATATTGTGGTGAATATAAGAGGGAACATGGAAAAAGGTATAAATAATAAACATAGAACTATTGGCTAAAATACAGGGTGATCCACGGTGACTACCCATTAGGGAAGGATCTCGAGAACCTAAAAAAGATACTGCATTGAAATTTGTAGGAACCATTTAATGAAAATAGTTTTAAGATAGTGGCATTTCCGGTTATACCGGAAGTTGCCTGCAACTTGCTTATTTTAAATGGAATGCACTAATTTTTAATATTTTTTTTGGATTCTATCGAAAATTTGAAGGTTCTCTATTTAATGTATAATCTTGTTAAAGTCCTCTACGTAAAATTTATATTTTCCAAGATATTAATTGTTTTTCGAAAATTTTGATAGAAAAGTGTATTTAAACAAAACTTTATGTCTTAATGGTATGGAAAAAAATCAGATTAGTACCTTCTTTCGTTCTCGAGACACTCTTAATGGGTGGTCACCGTGAATCACCCGGTATACATATACCGAACGAACAGATGGGGTTGTTTAAAATTATTTTCTTCTTCGATTGTTTTAATGAAAACTTTGCTGGGAGAATCGATAAAGTCCTGTTTGCTAAACGCCTCAATTATTCAGTGGGCATTGGAAATCAATACGCCCCCAACAATAGCGCTGAAAATACAATTCCGGACAGAAATAATATTGAACAACCCCTGTTTGTTGGTTTTGTTGTAAAATTATCCTTTTTTTCAAAACTTAAAGTAAGTGAAATATGGTTAATGTAAAACTGAACAATCCAAACACTAAAGGAAAACAATTAAAACCCAGTTATGCTCCGTTTTCTTCTGCATTTATTTTTACTTATTTCACAGCAATCACAGCATTAACCAAATTTCTTGTTAAGACAGAAAAACCACTTAACTTACTAATTAATATTAATCCAAAAATAAAACATCTACGAGAATTTGGAAAACAAATTAACCCTATTAAACGATTGAAAGACAGTTTTGCATGCCCATCTACAAAAAAAAATCAACAAACGCATTTTTCTAGGTAACCTATTTTTCATTTTAAAATAAACCATACAAAAAACAAAATTGGAAAATACGTATTTCTGTTGTTAAATATATACGCAGCCAGCCACAACACTACCACTAACTGTGATTCTCAATAATACTATGCAGGGTGTTTCAAAAATCAATAATACGAAGTTCTTAATTAATCAAATTTATTTATTAGAAAGGCTCCAAACTTGATAATTCATAATGTTCGTTTCTAAAGTATGTAACAAGTTCGTTGCTATAATAAATTCATTGTTGTAATAAGTTTTTTGAATTTTGTTTTTATAAAAGCACATTGCTTGAAGATAATTTTTTTTCTGGTATTTTTTAAGATAGTAATTCTTTTAATTATTTTTTTTAAACCCAAAAAATTGGACAATAAATAACTTAATGCCCCCCAATTTTAAAGAAACACCCTGTATGTTCGGAATGTGCTTGTTAGATGTAATTGTTTGTGTATAAACGCACTAATAGTGTTACTATTTTTTTCTAATTATTATTCTTATTAACGGTAGTGCACAATTTGTCCTCTTTATAAACTTTTTATGAAGTTTTATTAAATTATGTTACCTTCAATTTTTCTGGAAAATATTTTACGTAAATTATTATTAAAATCATCGTATTATTTAATTATTTATATATTAAAATAATACATTGTTTAATTGACAGCTAACATAATTTATTAAAATTAAAAAAAAAACAGGAATGGAATTCTACTTTTTATATTCTTAATTATTTTTTTTTATTTGTTATGTGATTTTTAACTAATTTCCTCTTTATTGTGTAATTAGAGTTTTGATCTACGCACGATTATAATTAAATATATTTATTTTGTATCTAAAATTCGATATTATCCAAAAAAAAATATTTTTTCTTTATCTCTTACAAGAATAATCTTGTGTCATACAAAAAAGAAACGATAAAAAGGCATTGCAATTTTTTTTTGTTAATTTCGAAAGAGAAAAAAATTGTTAAAAGAAAAAAATAATGCCTTAATGATGTTTTAAATAAGAAAAAATATATCCTTATTCAACTCTTTTTCATCAGCCATATTACGTACTACTAAAAACATAATAAATTTCGAAAAAAAAACAAACAAACATCAAATGGTGCTTTCGAGGAGCCTGATTCGGTATTTTATTGCGTTGATTGATAGGCAGTTTTTGCAAGTTGGATTCCAGAAATCACTGAGCTGGCAGCTAATCGACCAAAATACGGAGGGAAATACAGCAAAGATATAAGAAGAAGGTATAAATTTGCAATGCGAAACCAAGCTGGCTATACACCTATTTTTTGTTTTTTTATTTTTGTTTTTAATTTAGAAGAAGATAACCCCCATTTTTTTTATGATTTACCACCACTTCGAATATTATTTTTAACAATTTTTTTTAACACACCTTGCGCTAAAACAGAAAATTTTCGAATGAGTTTATTTGTGACGTTTTAGTTATTTTATGGTTACAATTAACGTGTTCAGTTGATTAACATTGTTGCTAGGAGTACCTCCCCCCAGTAGCATATTTTTAAGGAATTTTGAATAAAAAGAAGACAGTTTTTTTCAGTCTTAATCATACAAAAATATCATCAAAAATATCATAAAAGTAAAAAAAAATGTTTTAACTTTTTATCTAAAGTAAAGAAAAAGACGAAAAAAGATATTTTTGTACAATTGATGACTTATCCCTAAATAAACAATTCCCATTTCGTTCTTTTATTAATTGCAAACTTAGGCGTAATATTGATATGACATATAAGATAGTAAAGCATGACTCGCAAATTATTTTATCTTACAATAGTACATTAGGAGACATTCTGAATGCTTTGGCAAACATTCATTTATGCTATTTTTTTTTTGAAGTACTTGCTTATTACAGTTCTTAACATTACATTCTTGTCAATTACTTAACATATTTTTATAGCGTGCAGAATGTTTAATTATTGAGGCCTTGATACTAAAAAGTTAGTTGGAAAACCAAGATATTGTAATTTTTCATAATTTAATAATTGCTAACATAATTTTACTAATTTTACTTACTAATTTCAATAAGTAATTACATAATTTTCGGTGTTGAAAGTAGCTAATAATGGGCACCTATTTTGCTGTTTATTGTTTCTTAGTAAATTTTTGTAAAGTAAAGAGTTTGAAGTGCAAATTAAATGTTTGGTAACTTGAAAAAAAGAAGCTTTAAAGTACAAAATCTTCGGTTTTATTTAGCTCATGTAATAACATTATTTATACCTTTAAAGTAGATACTTTAGTAGCACTTTTAAAGAAGCCTGCACAGCCTGTGTTTGTGCCACGAACAAAACATTTAAACTTAATTGTTAACAAGTAATTTTAAAATTACTAGTAATTTTTTGTGCAGGATAAAATAAAAATTAAAAATTTTAAATTAACGAAATGATTGACACAGATCACTGTTATTCTCTTTTTTTTTATAATAAAAACTAGTTACACAACGAAGGAAGGTAAGTGTATTAAATAAATATATTTAATAAATAAATATTAAATAAAAACTACGAAAAAAAAAACATGAAATGTGTCAATCATGAATATAATTTTTTTTAAATTAAAATTTCAGTCTTTTAAAAAAGAATTTACCAAAAATTTAGTACCTTATTAGGCTCCTCATGGTTGTACCAAATTGTTAGCGTTTTCGTTTTTAATCGGATGTTTTAAAAATTGGTTATTTTTAAAAAAATTGTGAACAAAAAATTAATGCAATCGTATTTTTCCTTTTCACAGTCCTTATCCTACCTTCGACTCACCTTTACACCACAAGATCCTTTGCTTTTTTTCTAGTGAAATTAAAAATAAATCATACCACCATAACACATAAAAAAAATTAGAAAATTAAATATAATTAAAAAAAAAATGTGAAAATTATTTTCGACTTAATTAGTAGTATTACTCATTATTTTTCGATTTTTTAAAAAATAAATGAGGAATCCTACTTTCGTCTCGTGGTCGAAACTGGTTGACACAAACCGAAATTAGATTTTTATTTTGAAAAAATTATTAATTCAGGGAAAAAACACTAGAAATTTTAATTGAAATTCATCAAAAATTATCTTAGTTTTATTCTCTATGCTACGTCTAGGCAATTTTTGCAAGTTGTATTCCCGAAATCATTGATTTGATTGGAACTAGGCCGAAGTATGGCGGAACTTTGAAGAATGAACGTGGTCGTAGGTGAGAATTTTCGAAAAAAAATGATACAGACACACTAGTGGGGTGTAATTAATTTCAAACTTTTAATTTAAAATTGAATTATAAAAATTCAAAAGCAACTAACTTTGCAACCAATTTTCTTACTTACTAATAAATTATTTCACACGTTTTGGCTATTGTACACCATCCTCAGGAGTGAAACGAACTTTAAAAATCAAACTTTGAAACCAATAATTTTTTTCTTACAATAAATGTACTTACAGGTATAATAATGTACTTACATGTATAATAATGTACTTATATACACAAATACACTTATTTTAATAATTAATACTTAAAAAATGTGATTTCTCTCTCCTGAGGATGTATAAAAACCGAAACGTGTAGACTGAATTATTTGTTTAAATTAATTACACTCCAGAGTACATCCTGTTTTAGCGAATCATATAAAAGAAAACCGTGAATAAATTAAAAATATTAAGTCTATTTTAAGATTAAAAAATGTATTTTTTTTAAACCGTTATTATTCAAATTAAAAAAATACACGGATATTTTTATAACATTCAGCTAAAACGGTATCTTAGTTCATTATGTATTTTCTTTTTAATTTAATCGTCTTCATCTTTTCTTATTATTATTATTATTATTATTACTAAATGTTTCCTTGCACGCTTTGTGGTTTAAACCAGAAATTTTAAAAAAAACTCAAAGAAAACCTTCCGTATGTTTTTTCTGTGTTATTGTGTTTTTTTCCGTTACTTATTTTGATTATCATCTATATGTTGTTGTTCTTGTTGTCATGTTGGTGTTTATAAATACTTCTACCCCTATACTTACTATACTTCCTTACATTATTATCACGTTAGATGTATTTCTTTATTGGATATTAATATCGATGTTTTTCAACAAAAAAAAATTGATCAAAAAGTTTACATTAAAATATTTCGTGTCCTTATAAGAGTGGAATTATGCATGTTTTGAGCACGACCCACTCTCAAAGTTCGTGGCCAGGCTGTTGTAAAAGGCACATTTCACTTTGTATACTACATTATACAGAATTTTAGAGAATCTTTAGCGATCTTGTAGAACTCGTCGAGTGATTTTGATTTAATCGACAACCTCTGCATTAAATCAAGATTGTTCCTAGTGATGGCGACTTGAAAAACTCATGCTCCCCCTCTCATTTTGTTTTTTGTTTCTTTTGTTTTTTGGTAACTAAAACTTCTAATACAGTTTGTGCATGTCTGAAGAGGTAACCCAAAAAAAATTGCAGATACTTCGAAAACTAGCGAACCCAACTTGCACCCGTTGACTTTTTTTCTATCCTTTTGGGAACTTTAGAGAGAGTTTTTAGCGATAGGCATGTAGAACTACTTTCCGAGAGTAGAAAACCGAACCCGGTTCGGTCTAGATTCGATCCCGGTTCAAACGCGAAACTTTTTACTAATACCTTGCTCTGTATCTGCCATAGACACATTGTGGTTTGTGGACACATCACCTATGAATCGGTATCCCACTTTTTAAAGGACTTTCTGCACGAGGACAGGGAAGACGTGGACGTGGAAGTAGTCTTTTTACACAGGTACGTGATTTTTTTATCGAATTTTTAAGTTTTGTGGGGAATAAACATAGGCTTTCCTTAAGTTTTCTCTGTTATTTACAATGTTATTCCATGTAATATATTGGATTAATTGTTAATTAGATTAGTTTTTATAATTAAACTAATTACCACAATTAAACTAATTAGTACAATTAAACTAATTTCTACAATAAAACAAAATTCTAAAATTAAACCAATTTCCACAATTAAACGAATTAATTTCCACAATTAATCTAAATAATTTCCACATTCAAACTAATTAATTTCCACAATTAAACTAATTAATTTCAACAATTAAACTAATTAATTTTCAAAATTAAACCAACTGTGGCAATTAGTTCCGCTATGGAAATACGATTAACTGCTACGATTAAATTAATTGTGTTAATTGGATTAATCGTCAATTCTGTGGTATCAACCCTCCAAAAGATGAAAGGTGGATTTTTCGTTTCACAATCCATATCTTTTATTTCCTTCAAAACATTGAATAACTGCAAAGGAAAAAATTGTTCGGTATGATAATATCTGTTTGGCCGGATTTCGTATCAACTATACCGTCATAGTTGGTTTCTATCAACAGCACTGTCAACAAATAATTATTATCAACAAAAATGTGCAATGATAATACCAAAATCCAAGTTTAGATAATGATGACTATGAAAAACATATTTTTGAAACTTAATTGTTACTGAGCTTATTTGGTCCCATTATATTCATTGTGACAATGAGATTAATCGTTCCAATTAGAATAATTTTTCAATTAGATTAATTTTGTCATTAGATTAATTTTGTCAATTAGATTAATTTTTTCACTTAGATTAATTTTGTAAATCAGATTAATTGTGTCAATCAGATTAATTGTGTCAATCAAATTGTTGTCATAGTCTTATAAAAATTATTCTTTAACATAATGCCTTAAGTTTTCCCCTGTTACTTGTAAAGTTTTTTCTATAATGTACCTATTAGCTTAATTGTTATTGTTATTGTTTTTTTTCCACTGAAACTACGGTACCTACAGTGTTTCATAAAAATTGAGGAATCTGGAAATTGATAAAATGGGAAATTACAAAATTAAGAAACTTGAAAATTGCTAAATTGAGGGAATGGAAGATTGATGAATTTAGAAATTGATAAATCGGGAAATTAGAAAGTTAAGAAAATTGATAGTTAGAAAATTGAGGAGTTGGGAGATTGAGGCATTTGGAAATTGATAAATCCAGAAACTAGAAAGTTAAGAAATTTGAAAATTTGTAACTTGAGGAACTGGAAGATTGGGGAATTTAGAAATTGAAAAATCGGGAATCTAGAAATTTAAAAAGCTTAAATTAAACTGATAACCACAATTAAACTAATTACCACAATTAAGCTAATTTCTACAGTTAAACAAAATTCTAGAATTAAACCAATTTCCACAATTAAATTAATCAATTTCCACAATTCAACCAATCGTGGCAATTAGTTCCACTATGGAAATTCGATTAACTGTTACGATTAGATTAATCGTGTCAATCGGATTAATCGTTTCACCATCCATATCTTTTATTTCCTTCAAAACATTGAATAACTGCAGGGGAAAAAGTTCGATATGATAATATCTGTTTGGCCGGATTTCGTATCAACTATACCGTCATCGTTGGTTTCTATCAACAGTACTGTCAACAAATAATTATTATCAACAAAAATGTGCCAAAATAATAATACCAAAATCCAAGTTTTGAAATGATTATAAAAAACACATTTCTGGAACTTAATTGTTACTGAACTTAATTTGCCTCATTTATCAATTGTGACAGTTCAATTAATCGTTCCAATTAGATTAATTTTGTCAATTAAATTAATTTTGCCAATTAGATTATTTTTTTCAACTAGATTAATTTTTTCAATTACATTAATTTTTTCAATTAGATTAATTTTGTAAATCAGATTAATTGTGTCAACCAGATTAATTGTGTCAACCAGATTAATTGTGTCAATCAGATTATTGCCACAGACTTATAAAAAATTGTTCTTTAACATAACGCCTTACATTTTCCTCTGTTACTAGTAATGTTTTTTTTCTATAATATACCTATTAGCTTAATTGTTATTGAGCTTGTTTTCTACTGATACTATGATACATGCAGTGTTTCATAAAGATTGAGGAATTTATAAATTGATAAATTGGGAAATTACAAAATTAATAAACTTGAAAATTGTTAAATTTGAGGAAATCCCGAATTATCCTCAGTATTGAGGATAATTCGGGAAACTAGAAACTTAAGAAACTTTAAAATTGATAAATCGGGAAAATAGAAAGTTAAGAATCTTGAAAATTGGAAAATCGAGGAACTGGAATATTGAGGAATTTAGAAATTGATAAATTGGGAAATTACGAAGTTAAGAAACTTGAAAATTGGGAAATAGAGAAAGTAGAAAACTGAAGAATTTGGACATTGATAAACTGGGAAATTACGAAGTTAAGAAACTTGAAAATTGGGAAATCGAGAAAGTGGAAAATTGAGGAATTTGGAAATTGATATATTGGGAAATTACGAAGTTAAGATACTTGAAAATTGGAAAATTGAGGAACTGGAAGATTGAGAAATTTGGAAATTGATAAGTTGGGAAAATGTGAAGTTAAGAAATTTGAAAATTGGTAACTTGCGGAACTGGGAGATTGAGGAATTTAGAAATTGAAAAATCGGGAAGCTAGAATGTTAAGAAATTTGAAAATTAGAAAATTGAGGACCTGGAAGATTGACGCATTTGGAAATTGATAAATCCAGAAACTAGAAAGTTAAGAATCTCTAAAATTGGTTAATTGAGAGACTGGAAGATTGAGGAATTTGGAAATTGATAAATCCGGAAATTGGAATGTTAAGAAACTTGGAAATTGGTAAATTGAGGAACTGGAAGATTGAGAAATTTAAAAATTAATCAATTGGGAAGCTAGAATGTTAAGAAACTTGAAAATTGGTAAATTATGGAACTGGAAGGTTGAGGAATTTAGAAAATGATAAATTGGGAAATCGAGAAAGTGGACGTTTGAGGAATTTAGAAATTGATAAATTGGGCAAACACGATATTAAGAAACTTGAAATTGGTAAATTAAGGAACTGGAAGATTGAGGAATTTAGAAATTGATAAATTAGGAAATTACGAAGTTAAGAAACTTGAAAATTGAGGAAAGGGATTATTGAGGAATTTAGAAATTGAAAAATTGGGAAATTACGAAGTTAAGACA
>JAWQRJ010001957.1:0-14545 GCA_033557515.1 Diorygopyx duplodentatus | reverse complement strand
GGAAAATACATTTAGAATCAGGTGTAAAAGTTCATAAAACAGAACCACAGTTTAGCTGTGTAAGCATTACAAGTGTTGGTTTAAGATTTTAATGAAAGTTTTTATCATTGCATCGAGTAAGATGTGACCATACATTTTTTTTTTATTATGTATTACATTTTTGTTGGGGTTTAGTGGAAGATGTAAGTTAGATATTGACATTTCTAATTTGAGATTTTACTAAAGAATTCTGCAGGGTCATTCCTATTGTAGAGTTTACAATTTTGGCTGTGATTGACAGCACTTTGAAAAATTGTAAAGAAAATATGAACCGGAACCAGTATTAATACAAATTAAGTAACGTAGACTAATACCCAGATTTATAAAGCACAATTAACTGTTACTTGGGTTCA
Organism: Diorygopyx duplodentatus; assembly: GCA_033557515.1. Lineage (NCBI taxonomy): Eukaryota > Metazoa > Arthropoda > Insecta > Coleoptera > Scarabaeidae > Diorygopyx > Diorygopyx duplodentatus. The sequence continues at coordinate 14,153 of JAWQRJ010001957.1, read as the reverse complement.
ATTCTCAATTAACGCCCGTTGCTATAACAGCAATCGCTATAGTAAATTGTAGTTGAACTCATTCGACAGTGGACTAAACTTTACAAAGTGGTATCTTAAATGCTAACCTGAAAATACATGTGGTTACGGACTGTGCCATTGTTTTTTCCTTTCGGCTCATCCAATATTAAACCGATCCATCGTCCTGATGCAAATTGTGTTGGCCCATAAAATGCAATGGAGCCCTGCACGTCTTTACCAGTTACTTCGACTCGTTGACCGACTTTGTACGATTCCGACATGGTTACTTTTCAAAGTACGGTGTTTTGTTATACTATTGTGTTAAAATAACACCAAAGAGCAATTACGGATATTTTTGGTATAAAAAAGCACCACAAATCCCACTTTTCAGTTTTGTGCAAAAGTCATAAACACGTCTGATTCAATCCACTAGACTTCGTTCTGTCAATGGCAAAACGTCAACAATACGCCTGAAATGTAGGCAACCGCATGTTCACTAGTGCAATTCTACATAGTCAGAGCCGTACTCGTGTATTCACCGCCAACTGATATTTTCATTTAAAAAATGATCTTCAATTATATATTTTTGTCCACAATTTTTTGCCCCGAGGGTAGTGAATTAATGTAACGTTTTTAATTGGAACATGCTGTGGCAGCATCCACTAGTCTTAATTAATCTTACTTAATTTAAAATTTCAGTACTTGTTACCTCGAGAAAGGTAACGTATTCTCCTTGTACTTTTCTATTGGAATGCGGCAGTTAAAATAGTAGCACATAACTCTGTAACATATATGAATTTAAAAAAAACTGCTTGTTTTCTAAAAGACCAACGGTCCTTTCTTAGTTTTGGAGATTTTGAGTTTTTTAATACAATATACAGAGTGAAGTAAATAAACGCATTCGTAGTGTCAGAAAAAAAGCAATTCAAGCTGATTGGTCTAAATTTTGGGTGCTTTACTTATGCTATTGCCTCTACTTGTTTTGTAATTTTAGCTGATTTTAGTAGATTTTTCATGTCTATCATAACAGTGGAATCCCGGATGTTCTGTTTTATATAGTTTTAGAGATATTAAAAAATTGAAAAAATTGAATTGCAAAAATGTAATTTTTTCATAAAATGTGAAACAATTCTGAAGGGATGCGATTTTGATTAAATCTATCATTATCAAAGTTATCTTTAAATTATTGAGATTGATGAAATTGTGTTGAGAAATTTAAAAATACAGTAACAATTAGGTGATTTCCTACATATCGGAAAATATTTTTACTATATTACATTATTATGTAAAGTATGCTATGGAACAAGTATTGTTTGAAAGATTTTTTGTCTAGCATCAAGAAGTCTTGTTATCATTTACAGAAACTCGCTTTTCTGAACTTCTGTATAGTTGTTTTCAAGATCTAAGAAAGTCATAAAGCTATATGTATAACCCTCCATTTTCAAAAGAGGTAGATATTTGTATGTACACTGCTGTTTAAAAAAAAATGGGACAACAAATATTTAGCTGCGTGAATCACTCTATTCTGTCAGATCTGATTTATTAAAAGTTAAAATATTATTTGCGTAAAAATTTTAATTTAATTGAGAGCTTAAGAATATGCCTGCTCAACTATCAGAAGTTATGAAAGCTCGTATATTAACTAAAATAGAAGATAGGTGGACAATCAGACTTAGTGACTATAACATAGGTTGACAAGCCAATATTACATCGATAAAAAATACTAATATTTACATACAAGACTTATCCCATTTTTTTTTAAACAGCAGTGTACATTGCATTCTGCCTAAATATTAAATATGGCAATAAAGCCATAAATATTTATAATTGTTGCAATTCATCTTGCAAGTTAATCTTTAATAGAAGGTAGAATGAAAAACTTCTTTACTTGGAAAAGATTCTTTAATATTACTGGTTACGAATTTTTAATTAATTCATCATCAGCTAGAACAATATTTTAACAAACGAACGAGTCACAGATAAAACAGAATAAAACCATTAAAAACATGATTAAATTTTGGATGGACGGAAATCAAATACTGATTCTTTTCTTTACAATATATTTATTTTATATGTTCTTATCTTGCTTTTATCTACCTTGCTTTTATCTTACAGTGCTTTATTTTATGTTCTATATATCATGTCTATTTCTTCAAACATCGCTTAAAATATCATCAATTTAGATCTTTTAGTATTTTCATGAACATACTGATTTGGTATATATTTTGCTGTTGTTGTTAACTTTAAATAACTGTTAAAATCAATAGTAATTAGTAACATTCACTTACTGTTGATTTTAAATCGTCACTAATAAAGTTCATTAACAATTTGAAGTAATTTGAACTGTACATTATCAGTGAACAACAAAATATATACCAAATCAGCACGAAACTGAGAGTATTAAAAAATCTCTGTCAAAAATTTTTGACATTTTTCCGAAGTTTGAAGAAATAGATATGAAATAAGAAATCAATAATTAAATAGAGCACATACATCAACAGGAACCGCCTATACGCCAAATGATTACAGCGCCATCTCTGGTCAGAACCAGTAGCTTTATCCCCCACCCCTCCTAAACTATCAACACGGCGTTGGACCCCCATCCGAATAGACCTGATATCGATAGATTTATCGATTGCACACGTCAACCGCGTCAACGTATTGACGTTAGTTGCAAAATTGCCCATTTTGTGCGTCCCAAAAGTATTTTTTTTTAGTGATGGCTGGTATAGATCATTTTGCAATCGAAGTCGACCATCAATCAGGCCAGCGAATCGTTTAAGGTTTTGGATCATATGCGAAAGTACGTATATGCAGCAGTTGCGAGTAAGTACAGTTGATTCAAGGTTTATTTCTATCCACGTAGAGAACGAATATTATGCGACGTAACTCTGGTAGCGAAAGGCGTGGAAATTCTGGAACGTTCTGGCATCGTGCTCGCAATACTTCTTCCGCATGTTCACAAACTATAAATACGAAAAAGAGGAAAGGATTGAATTGGATGTGGATCCCCAAACGCTGCTCTCTGTGGTAAACTATATGTATTACGCAAAGTTGATCATATCAGATGAGAATTTAAAGGTACTCTTTCCAAGCGGAACACAACAATGTTAGATTTGTAAGGTTAAGGAAACCAAGCTATCGGTCAGTTTTTTTCATGCCATTCCCTTAAATTAAGGAATTATTGAATTTTTTTATTGACAATTATTTCTGATTAGATATGCTGTAAGATGTGCATCACAGTTTTCCAGAAACACTAACAGTTTTTCCAGGAAGAAATATCAAACTTTCAATTTTCTCCCAAGTTTGAGGCCCTGTGGTGTAAACAAAAATGTACCACGACCTTAGTGCCCATTAGCCTTAAAAGTTCTAGATGTAATGCAGATTTAGGGTCACAAGAAAAAATCATTTTTTATAGTAGAAAAGAAAGTTATAACTATTTTAATGCCGAAAGGGATATTTTGTGAAAATAAATGTTTTTTTTTGTCTTCTTTCGTATGTAAACTTACAATACACATTACAAGGTGCAGAAATCTGAGGTATGACCAAATAAAACCAAAATGCAAAATGTTATTCATTTATTGAAATTTCACAAAATGTTTTCAGAATGGCCACCATTTTGACGGATACACGCCCGACATCTCAGTATAAAAGAACTATTTAGTCGTCGTGCATAGCCAGCCCTACTTACCTATTTCTTGAGCAACGGTTTGTATGCACCCGCGTAGATTTTGGACGTTTGCGATTGACTTCTTGTATACCTTCTTGTATATCTCCTTAAGGCATCCCCAAAAAGAAAATCCAGTGGATTGAGGTAAGGAGACCGTGGGGGCCACTGTATGGGTCCTAGGCGTCCGATCCATATTCTAGGAGGGTAAGCTTCATGTAAAAAGTTACAGGACTTAGATGGTCCAATGATGTTTCGATTCTGGCAGAGGCAATCTTTGAAATAGACCAAGAAATGGTCTATTTATCTATCTTAGAGCCTTATTTTAAGAAAATGTATGAAGCTAGTAGTTGAAAATGCAACACATGAGTTCTTTTTTTGTATTTGACAAACACGTGATCTTTAGAACATATTAAATTGGTAGAAATAATGCAAGAATGACCAAAGTATTAGTCTATCGCTATACTATGATTTGATTGTTGTAGATTTTTGTATTCGAATTTTAAAGTTTGACATTTGATCAAATCTAGTAAGTCAGCGGTCCATATAAGTCTTGCGATGTACCTACTTTGTAAAACAGATCTGTTTTATGACATTCACTCCGTTGATTGTTGTTACACAATATTTCGGTACACAGGTTGGACAGCAAGTTGTGCACTTTCTTACTAATCGTGTATTTGGTGGACACTCGGTAATACTATATGTTGTTATATGTTAGAAGCAACAAATCATTTTAAGTTAAACATTAAGCTGCGTTTTTGATTCTTATGACATTCAAAACGTTTAAAATATCATGAAAATCGTCTTATTATGGAAGTCATATCTGCTTTTAAAATATTGAATCTGTGAAGCTAGAAAACAATAAAGTAAGCTCCGAATTAAATTACCAACAATGGAAGATATTATTAGGAAGTGATGAATGAAAACAAATACAAACAAAATCATAAATGACATCCTCGCTTGAGTGAGCCTTCCTTGTAAGGAAACCTGGGTAGCTTAGTTGGTAAGAGCGCTTCGATACAGATGAAGTGGTCGCGGGTTCAATTCCCGCTCGGGGCAATCATTTTTCTCCATTGACTCTTCGCAATTGCTACAATTAATGAATACCGCTTTTCTCTAAGGTTGGAATTTTGTTTTTGTGATTAGAAAGTATATTGAAAAATTGTCAGTTTTAAAATGGGGGTTATATTATTCTTATTGAAAATATTTGTTGAGTTTACGTTACTAAAACAAAAGAAAAGAAATTCACTACATCTGAATTGAAGACCGCCGAAGGAAGAAAAGATAACTCGATGCTCTAGGTAAGCGGGAGGTACCTTCGAGTAACAATAATGCCTCTCCAATAAAAAAAGTCAAATATTACCCAAATTTAAGAGTCATCTTACCAATGTAAACTTTGCCAAGACGAAATTGAATTGCTCAATATCAGTTTATAAATACGCTCTTCGGGCTAAAAATGATCTGTTTAAAACTAGTATTGAATTTGAACTTCACAAACACTCTGAATATATAGTGGGGATACCACTTATGGAATAAAATGATTTTTGGCGATATTTTAGAAAATTGTGGAAAATGCTCGGACAGATCGATTTTTATTCTCAAATGTGCGTCTTTTGAATTAAAATTTCAATATTCAGAGTGATCCATATATTAGCAGTAATTGTTAGGTCATTTTTTTAAATGGAACATCCTGTATATTTTTGTATTTTTGGATTCTACTTGATCATCTGATTTCAACAACCTACACCACTTAGGGTGTAAGCGATAAAGGTAGTGGTTTCAAAGAGATTTAATGAAAGCACAATAGTATACGGAAGATGAACAGTTTTGAAACAAAAAATATTTTTCTACAGTGCTACTCGTTGTTTGCTTTAGCGTATTAAATTTTCAAAATGTTCTTCTTTGGAGTGATGAAAGTCGATTTACAAACAACGGCATTTACAATCGGAATAATTACCCATATTGGAATAATGAAAATCAGAAAATCAGAAAAACGTGTGGTGCGGCACTTTGGGAAACTGTTTAATAGGCCCATTCACTTTTAACGAAACACTCAACTCAAACAGATACATAATTCAAGAATTTGGATTTGCCCCACTAGACTTTTTCCGTAGGTATACGGAATGAGTTATAACAGTAGTAATGATTTGCAACAAAGTCTCATAAGCTTTTAATTCCGTTAATTAATGAATTGTAAAAAAAAGTGTCGAAAAGCGTGTTACCAAATGTTCAGAAGTAAACGGTCGCCATATTGAATGAACATCTTTTGTAGGAAAATTTTGGTTTATTGTTATCATGTTTATTTTTACCATGTTTATTGTTACTATGTTTTTTTGTTACTATGTTTATTGCTATCATGTTTACTGTTACCATGTTTATTACTTCCATGTTCATTGTTACCATGTTTACTGCTTCCATGTTTCCCTTTTTTGCAATTTATTGTACTACTAAATTTGAGCAGAACTGTTCTTTCAGAAAATATTTTTTCTTTATATCTACCACAGCACAAAAGATAATAAATACCAGATATGCAGTCTTTTTAGTTTTTAAAACAAAACATAGTACTTAATTATGGATAGTGTGATATGGGTTAAAATCTGTGTGGATATGATTTTTCTTCATATCTCCTACGAAACTACGTAAACTACGAAAGATAAATATCTCGAACCTTGTATCGTTGGAAAGGGAAAAAATCAAGTAAAAATCAACTATGGCTCCCATTTAATAAAATACAAATTTGGGCCATATCTCGAAACTGCTGCAAGGTAAAAAATATTTTTATTATCTGTGCTCCAGAATGTTGTGATATCTACAATTTTTTCGTACGATAAATAATATGGAAAATATTCACATTTGAAGAAAATGACGATTTTAAGTTTTTTCAGGATATCTAGTAGGCGATGCATTTTTTTTTTGGAAAAACAATAGAGGGTCTGAACAGCTTAGATAAACACCCCCATGTTGTTCCATTTAACCGAGGCTGTAGCTCTTACCGTTCATAAAATTATACACGAAGTAGAAAATGGTCGTAGAATGGATTTGCTTGAAGAACTGGATATAGAAAAACATAAACACAACGAAAAACTCCTTCTTCTTAAAAAAAATGTAGAAACTCGGACGAACACTGAAAGTCCGAGCTCGAGTGGTTCGGATATAGGGTGCCGTCGTGTGCTGGTCGAACGGAACTAGCTCGGTCTATTAGTTTTACATTTCACCACACGATGGCGCTACCAAAACTAAGAGACCGGCAAGTTCTGTTAGAGACCGAGCTCGTCTTCCAGGTATTATTTTTATCATTTATAAGAAGAAAAGAATCCTTAAGAAAATTTAAACAAGGCAAGAGAAAATCGTGTGAGTGATTTACACCAGACATTTAGAGAAGTCTTGGCTATACATACATTTTCGATTCGTCTTTCATTTACGTTCTATGATCGGCGAGATCGGCGAGATGTCACTACTTGCCCAGAGGCAGAAAATGTGGTGAAAGGGGCAATAAAGCCTGAATTTGGTTGACCTTTATGTTGGAAATAGTAAAATTCCAAAAACATTGGTTGCCTACTTATCAAAGGGAAAGGTACAAAAATTAAATAAAAAAGGCGGCAGATTTTGATCACTGATCAATCCAACTTGTAACATTTAGAATAATATGTCAATTCTTAAGTGCTTCGTTTAATCTATTTTAATAAATAAACATCTATTTATTAAGAAACCTTTTATGACATAGAAAAAAAGAAGTACTAGAAAAATATATCTATGAAAATTTTTAATACTAAAGTTTTTATGATAAATTGTGATGTTTCTACAATAAATTAATCATGTCGATCTGTAGAGCTAGTTCCGTTCGACCAGCACACAATAGCTCTTTATATCCGCGACCTAGCTATAATAAAAAAAACTAATTTTTATGTACCCTATCTCAATCAATTTCATGCGGGTAAACACAAAAACACACATTTTTGTTACCATGTGCCGTTACCTTGGGGCACGTTTTTCTATAACTATTTCGCTGTCCGCCTATAGATCTCGCCAGCGGTTAGAGTTACTTTACTCTTAATTAAATGTACCCTTGTAACTGGTACAGCATTTCTTTCGCAGTTTTCAGTTTTCTGGTCGTATTGCCTTAAATACGTTATTTATTCTTAGATCGTGACGAAACTTATTAGTCGTATTGCCTTAAGCAGTTGTACTTTTGCTTTGTGTCATAAAGCAATCACTAAGAAATTAATTCACCAAATATTAATATATTAAACTTTCTATTTTTGTATACTTATATTTTTTCTACTCTTCTGATTCTTTTCTTTACAATATATTTATTTTTAACTCCTAATGTCCTTGTCTTGATTTTATCTTACAATGCTTTACATTTTATGTTGTATATATCATGTCTATTTCTTCAACATCGCTTAAAATATCATCAATTTAGATCTTTTAGTATTTTCATGAACATACTGATTTGGTATATATTTTGTTGTTGTTGTTAACTTTAAATAACTGTTTTAAAATCAATAGTAATTAGTAACATGCAGTTACTGTTGATTTCAAATCGTCACTAATAGTTGTTCATTAGTAAGTTCATTAGCAATTTGAAGTAATTTTAATTGTTTATTTACTGTTACCCCCACGCCTCCTTAACTATCAACACGGAGTTGGACCCCCCTGCCGAGATGGAGTTTATCTGCATGATAATCCATTCGAGTAGACCTGCTATCGATAGATTTATCGATTGCACACGTCAACAGCGTCAACTTATTCACGTTAGTTGCAAAATTGCCCATTTTGTGCGTTCCAAAAGTATTTTCTTATAGTGATGGCTGATATAGACCATTTTGCAATCGAAGTCGACCATCAGGCCGGCGAATCGTTTAAGGTTTTTGATCATATACGAAAGTACGTATGCAGCAGTTGCGAGTAAGTACAGCTGATTCAAGGTTTATTTCTATCCACGTAGGGAACGAATATTATGCGACGTAACTCTGGTAGCGAAAGGCGTGGAAATTCTCGCTCATAGGCTCGTTCTGGCATCGTGCTCGCAATACTTCTTCTGCATGTTCACAAACTATAAATACGAAAAAGAGGAAAGGATTGAATTGGATGTGGATCCCCAAACACTGCTTTCTGTGATAAATTATATGTACTCCTCAAAGTTGATCGTATCAGATGAGAATTTAAAGGTACTCTTTCCAAGTGGTACACAACAATGTTAGATTTGTAAGGTGGGGTGGGAGACCCCACCTCAGGTCAGTTTTTTTCATGCCATTGCCTTAAATTAAGAAATTAGTGAATTTTTTTATTGATAATTATTTCGGATTAGATGTGCTGTGAGATGTGTATCACAGTTTTCCAGAAACACTAACAGTTTTTCCAGGAAGAAATATCAAACTTTCAATTTACGACGCGATGAAAATTTTCTCCCAAGTTTGAGGTCCTGTGGTGTAAACAAAAATGTACCACGACCATAGTGCCCATTAGCTTAAAAAGTTCTAAATGTAATGCAGATTTAGGGTCACAAGAAAAAATAATTTTTTATACTAGAACACAACATTTTTTATACATAACTATTTTAATGTCATTTTGCAAAAAATGGAGGTAAACGCCAGCATTAAGGCAGCTGGCAGTTCAAACGGTCCAATTTGACCCTCAATAATTCCCGTCCACAAATTTATGTGAAATTGATATTGCGCTCTATCTTCTCTTGTTGTGTGTGTATTCACCAAATGCCAGCCGTGTAAGTTATGGAGATTCATAAATCCATCTCACCGGCAGGAAGATTCATCGCTCCACATGATTGAGTTGAACCAACTCTCGTCTTCCCGCATCTTTCCCAAGATTCTACGACAAACAGTGATTCTTGCTGCGTGGTCTCGAGGTTGAAGTCAGTCTCGACTTGCGCTCTGCTCTTTGGGATTCCTGTACGTCGTTCTATGGCATGTACCGAGACAGTCGGATCTGCCTCTATCTCCCCTAAAACTTCTTCTTCCCCTTCTAAACGCGAATTTCCTTCATGAACGCCACCTACACTTCTTCCAGGATATCTTCCCTCGGTAAACCACAAGTCTACTCTAATAACGACACGGTGATCCGGGTGGCGAGCGTCGGGGTACCTTGCCCTGTAGAGTTCAGCAGCTGCCCTCGAGCCTTCACGCAAACGGTAAATGTGCATTTTTGCACATTAAGCTGGTGTGTCTGCTACCATGGTAGCAGACATGGTAGTCCGGAAAACTGAGATGGTAGTCCGGAAAACTGCCAAGTCATCGGTGACAGCAAATTTGATCATTTTGCATTTTGGTTTTATTTGGTCATATCTGAGATTTCTGCACCTTTTAATGTGTATTATAAGTTTACATCAGAAACAAGACAAAAAAAATAACTATTAATTTTCACAAAATAGCCCCGTCGGCATTAAAATAGCTATAACCTTCTTCTCTAGTATAAAAAATGACTTTTTCTTGTGACCCTAAATCTGCATTAAATATAGAACTTTTTAAGCCTACGGGCGCTGAGGTCGTGGTACATTTTTTTTACACCACAGGGCTTCAAACTTGAAAGAAAACCTTTCATCAGGTGGGAAATTGAAAGTTTGATATTTTTTCCTGGAAGTGTTAGTGTTTCTGGAAAACTGTGATACACATCTCATAGTACATCTAATCAGAAATAATTATCAATAAAAAAATTTCAATAATTTCTTAATTTAAGGCAATGGCATGAAAAAAACTGACCACGGGTATTAATTTTTCAAAAATCTAGTTCCTTGGGTCTAGAATATTCTATCCATCGGAGTTTTTCTGTCCATTGCTTATAATATTATCAAACATATTTTAGGATGTGCTCGAGGTTAGTAAAATGCTGTTGTTAAACAGAGTTCAAGATGAATGCTGTAAAAATCTGAAACGCTTTTTGCATCCAAGTAACTGTTTGAGCATGAAAACGTTAGCCAGCACGTATGGAAATTCTGAATTATTAACAATTGTGTCATCCTATCTCGACGCCCACTTTGTGTAAGTCGTCGATCGCCCTATTAATATCAGATGTATTTTGAATTTGTTTTAGGGATGTTGTTGTGTCGGAAGAATTTTTAAATTTAACTTTCAAAGAGATGGTCGAATTGATATCTAAGGACACCTTGAGTATGCCGTCCGAAGAAAAAGTTTACGAATGTATCGTTAGATGGATAAATTACGATCCGAAGGGAAGACGGAAGTACTTAAGGGCACTAATGGACCACGTGCGGCTTTCCTTTGTTCCGATTGACTACTTAAAATAGAACATAGCAAATGATACTTTTCTGAGCGGGGACATCTACTGTAAGGATCTGATAATCAAGGCACTGGTTGAGAACAACTCCGAAACGACCCCTAAGACCGCGCCCAGACGGTACACGGGGGTTGGCAAGATATTGCTGGCTGTCGGTGGATTCGGCCTTAGAGCTGAGAATACGTTGCAGTTTTACGACATCGAGAAGGAATGTTGGTCCGAAGTTTTAGAAATGCCCTTTAGCATTGTTGACGGCGGTATGGTTGCTGCCAATCGAAAAGTATATCTCGTAGGCGGTGTGAGAAATGACATTGAAACAAGAGCAGTTAGTCAGTATGACGTCAACACAAACAGCTGGCATAAAGTTGGCGATATGACGACACAGAGATGTGGACATGCAGTGGAGATGTTAAGTGACTCCATCTACGTCGTAGGCGGTTGGCGCTTAAGCTCCGTGGAGAAATTTGACCTGAAGGCAAAGAAGTGGATGCCTATTCAACCGATGTTGGCCAGAAGATACGGTCTAGGAGTTTGCGTTCTGAATGGAATTCTTTACGCGGTAAGTATCATGGAAGGAACATTGTAGGGTGTGAATAAAAATGAAGAACTAGCTATTGTTTCAAAAGTTAAATTAGCACTTCAAGCGAATGTTACTAGACTCTAGTAACATTCGCGTGAAGTACTAGAGTGGAAAGTGGCTCCAATTGCAAAAAAAATCAGTATGCACTGAGTTTTCAGAACTTCGTCCTATCTCAATCACCGATGAAATTTTCTCGATCGTCAAGAATGGTTGATCAACTAAATCTGGCGCTATTGGATTTCTCCAAAGATTTTGATGTAACAGATCATGAATTATTATTAAATATTATTATACAAAGGCTTTAGGGTTCATGTTTTGTAGAAGCGCTCTGCCCTGGACGTGGGATTGGTGGTTACATTTTGGAGTTAACCAATAAGTAGGTGTCTTCCTGCCCAAGTGCTGTTTTCCCCCAAAGTAAGTTTTCTGGAGGAGAGGGCATAGAGGATAGGAATTTTTAATCTCTCTAATAAGCTCCTAATAATTAAAAGTACTTTTTAAATGTAAATAAATTCGCGAAACGCAAAGTACTTTTTAAATGTAAATAAATGCGCTCGTGTAACTGAGCTCTCGAACGCTACACTAGATTGAAACCACATTGAAACGTATAGCTGGATCTGCACTTGCTGCACATAATCTTGAAACCGCACAAAAAATCCTAGCCGGCGAATCCCACTATTATCCTACAAAAATCCTAGAAGCAATGGAAAGCCATAAACATCCTGTGTTAATGCTGATTTATTCCATCAACAACCAATCATCGACCCGATATTTACTATAACTACCTATCCCCACTTTCCCATTTTCTTTACCTTGCAAAACAGCAACAAATTAATGAATCCAGTTTTGGTTTCATTCTTGGGACACTAAAAATAGGTAGTAACTGCGATGTTGTGTTGCAGGTTGGTGGATATGATGGCGAGAATGATTTAAACACAATGGAGTCCTACGATCAGCGCACTAATACCTGGAGAATTTTGCGTAAAATGAACGAGCGCAGACGTGGAGTTGGTATGTGTAAATTTGAAATGGAATTATGGCCTTGTCGTTGGCATACGCGTGTATTTGCAGGAGTCTGTGTGTTTGACGGTAAAATAGTCGCTATTGGTGGAAACAATGGAACACAATATTTGAAATCGGTAGAGGCGTACGATCCTGCCACAGACAGTTGGACAGAAATGGGATTTATGGTGGTTGCTCGTTTCAATGCTGGTGTTGCGGTTCTAAATGACCGCATCTATGTGGTTGGTGGACGGAGCAATTCTGGAGCGGATGTGCACTCTGTAGAAGTGTATGACAAAGAATCTAAATGCTGGTCAATATTGCCCAAGACCATGTGTATTGCTAGGAGCTTACATTCAGTGGTCATTGCTGAGACATCTACGTAATGGAAAGAGTGAATGGTAAGGCATCCAAAGAATTTTAGAATGTACCATTTTTTCTTTTGAAACCGTTGATTTACTTTTATACAGTTTTGATTTAGTCAAAGTTTATATTTTTCATAGGTCTCGGTTATGTTTTATAGGTCTAAATGAAACAACGTCTCAGACGTGCCTCAGAACATCCAGCAGAAATGAAACATCGGATATATTAAAAACATGTTTTATTATTCCTGTTATTCCTGTACTACTTTATATCATATATAGTCTGGGAGCTAGCGACAGAAAGAAATAACAATTTTAACATCGTTCTCTTACATACAGTTCTATATTTTCTCAGTGTTATGTGTTCAGTACGCATACCTTTTACAAATGATACTTTACAAAAAGATTTGAATGTTGCCATCTTTTGTGTGGTATTGCATATTTGAATTCCTGGAATTTAAGGGTTACTATTAATCATACATTAGGTCAAAGCATCATACTTTGTTACACCAACAATACAAGAAAATGTTTAAATAAATCAATGGTTCTCAAAATCTGCTTCCATTAAATTTAAACACTGTTTTTTCGTGAAACAATGGTAGATTATTTTGAATCTATTTGTTGAAGGTTTGTCATTTTTAACTCCTTTTGTTCTATGTTGATGAAAATTAAATGAAAAAATAAACGAATTAAGCACACCAAAGTAGTTTTTTTATCTTAAAATTTGATTTCTCAAAAATAATCCGAAGCTGACACTGCTGATCATCAGAGATCTCCATGGCCGCGAAGGTGTAACTTTTTTGAAATAGTATTATATACTGGGTGAGTCAATAATACGCCCACCTATGATATTTCCTTGGTGATTGTAATGGTAGATTTCCTGTGAGAAATAGAAGAAATATTTACCTTCAAAATATTTAGTGTTGATCGAAATCTATAAACTAAGATTATTTTCAACTGTAGATTTCATTTTATAACTGCAGTACCCTATATATTTTTACAAATTCTTATTTGCCAACTCTTTCTGGAATAATCAACTGTTTAGAAAATAAACAAATCTATACCCTGAAAATTCGTCCTTTAACATCAAAAAATTTCTTGCTCCCCCCAGTGAAGATACTTGAAATGGTCCACATTTCTGCTGATGTACTGCACGACAAAATATACGTCAAGGTTTTTTCCTCCATTGACCCTATTCTTCAGTATTTGTTGACGGTTTTTTCAATGTACCCATTTCTACATCATATAGACATTTTGATTTTAAAACGACCTGAACCTGGAACTTCCATGTGGT